>CAUYUJ010016793.1:240000-252500 GCA_963575745.1 Prorocentrum cordatum
ACACGTTTGCCAGACTAGCTCTCACACATGCGTGCCCGTCTGGATCTCTCACCTCTGCTTGCGCCTTTCCCCTAGCTAGCCATTCCTGTTTTGGCCCCGAGGTGTTGGCTCATGTCTTGGAGGGGCTGTCCCAGACCTGGGCCCACCCTCTGGAACCCCAGAGGCCAGTAGTGCATACTCCTCTGTGCGCTCTAGGTAAGTCCCACTATTAGCCGCTCAAAGTTTTGAAGCCCCGCCAGCCCCCGAGGATGCCTAGTTCTCTCTCGTGGTTGAAACGCTCAACGGCACATCGTGGAGATCCATACAAACGTGGTTAACTCACACGAATGCTAATGCATTGCTCACTCAAGAGCATCACGTGGCAACTGGATATGAGATGGATGCGGCCAACTCTTGGGCCCAGGCTCCCGGGTGGAAAGCTCTTCTTACCCCTGCCAACCCCACCCCCTCTGGAGGCACTTCAGGAAGCGCGGGGATCTTGTCTCGCAATTCCCTGGGACTCCATGGGCCTCCTGGGGCCGCGTCCTGGTTCCTGGGAGGACCGTGGGGGGGAGTCCGTAACGTTCCAGGCGGCGGTCAGGTTTTTCCGTGCTCTCTCTACCTGCGCCACTCGCAGGGCCCTCTCTGATTCGAACCTCTCGATCCTCTCGCACGCGGCCGCGGCCGTTGATGCGTGGTCTGGGCAATTTGCGCCGGGGGCCAGTGCCAACATGACTCCCGCAGGCCCTGGGCCAATCAACCTTCGACACATCCACCCGTGGAAGGAGAATTCATCAGAAGGACGCTGTGCTGCAGGCACTTGGAGCACAACGGGGGTGATGAGATTGCTCGATTTTCCTGGCCTCCACAGGTCTCCCGGGCGGCACTAAGCTAGGTGATCTCATCCATGGCGCTTGCGCGGGGCCCCGTTCGCCAAGGCAAACCGATTTCTGTCCCAGACCGGCGCAACTTCAGGGTCTTGAATTCCGCCGCCAACCCCCCCCCTTCCCCTCGAACCGACCCGACCGTTGGACCTTTCAAGGAATCCCCTGTCCTGGGATGGAGCCGCCAAAATGGCGGGGGCGCGCGAGGCTATCCTCGACTCTGCGGGCGCCCCCAAGGTCCAGGCTAGGCTCGATCACCTCTACCGTGTCTGGGCCAATATGTGTGAGAAGAAGCTGACGCTCCACTGGGCTTCGATCCTCGAGCAGGATCGCAAGCCGAAGGCCCGACATCCCCGATGCTACGCTTTCAAATTGTTGGTTCAGAAATTTGAACAGTTCTTGGAGCGTCGAGCCGAATCGCCGGCCCCAACATGTGCTCGCGGCCCCCCACCTCCGCGACTCCATCTGGAACCCTCCCCCTTTCATCCGCGAGGCGATTCTGGACCGCGACCGAGCGTCAGGCTGTCCTCCAGGTCATTGCTTCGCCCGTGCTGCCTGATTGCGATGACCTGGTCTCGCGGCTTGACGTTTCGGCGGCCGTTGGCAGCAGCAGGGCTTGAAGGACCGGCGTTCCTGACTCCTGGACAGGGCTGAGCAGGGGGCCAAACAGGCCAAAGGGGTCGTCAGGGGGTACACTCCTTGTACCCCTACCACCACCCTCAACGACTCAGGAATGCTCGCTGCCGACCCCCAGGCTTTCTTGCAATCTGCAAATGCTCGGTTTAACCAGTTGTGGCGCGCTGATTCATTCTGCCCAACCCGAACCCTCAGTTTCTTTCGCCCTGACGCCGGCCTTAGAAAGGCTGACTCCTCACGAGATTCGATGCCTCAGCAAGATAACGCCCTAGGCGCACCGCGACCTCTGTCGATGGCTCCTATGCGTGCCACTACACGCTCCTGTCGGACGAGTCTCTGCAGGTCCTCGCCAGCACTTACAAGGCGATGGAGCTTCCTAGTATTGCGCCCCTTCAACTTTCTGCCGCGCCCCTCTCGCTCCCGGCGAAGGCCGCGGGCAAGCGCCGCCCCGTCGGCGCGCCCCGCTCCGCATACCGCCCCAGGGGGAAGGCGAGAAGGCAATATGCTACTCAATGTGAAGGGGAACGCTCACGGCCTTAAATTGCTACCTCTTTTCTTGCTTCCAGCACCGGCGCGGCGCGGTGTCGAACATTGCGGTCTGAGGCCGAAGTTCTCCAGGGCATGGCTTCCGTTTCGCCCTTCTGGGACCTGCTGGAATTGCTCGAAACCATTAACCTCAGGACTCTCAGGGGAAGATGTGACAGGTATAATTTCAATCCTTCGATTGCTAGTCTGGCCGTGGCTCTTATTCCACGGCGAGATGTGTCGACCTCGCTCGAGCAGGTCATCGCACGCAAGCTCGGCTGCGACATCTCCGAGGAGAAAGCCTGCCGTAATGCGTCGGACAAGACAGGCGTCTCTCAGATCCAACAGCGCATAGGTGCACTCGCTGGCAGCAAGATCGAGCGTCTGCGGCCAACCTTGGGATTGACCACGCTTGCGCGAGGCACCGCAGGGCCCCTGGGCGCGCCGAGGCGTTTCGGGCCGACTCTGGACTCTCGGACAAAAAAACGAACAGGCTGCAGAAGCTGAGACGCGCGCTAGGCAAACACTCTCGGAATATGTTCGTCACTGGCCCTCTGCCAGGATACTTTCACGGAGCTGGGGTCCACGGGATCTCGAATTGCGACGTGGAAGCTCGCTCGCAAGGCGCGCAGCAGATGTCGTCGCCCCAAAGTTCGGCCCAGGTCCTTGGTATTGGCTATCATCCTGAATAGCCCGCGTAGCTCGTTATGCTAGAGAGATTTGGGTCCTCCCAATCAAAGAGTGCCCACGCGACCTGTCTTGGGCTGAGCTTCGCGAAGCTTTGGGAGTTGCTTTTTCGAGCCCTGGGCCAAAATCCTGGAGAGAAGTGCGCGGACCCCCAACTACTCTTCGGACGTTCCAGAACAGGGTAGGGTGATCCATGCCCTCTCACACCACGCTGGCCGACCAGCACGGCACCCTTCTCACGCCCGCGCTGATCAAGCGCCAGCTGCACCAGACCATCTCTTTTATGCATGAGCGCTGACTGGGAGCTAAGTTGCTACGCCACCTGTAGCAGCCTACCAGAGTGTGTTTCGACAAGGTCCGAGCCATGCAGCAGGAAAGTAGACCCACTCCATATATGAAAATGTGGATTCGTTCGGTTGTGTGCAATGCTATATGGACTCGTGATCGGGATGCTTCAAATGGCAATCATAGTTCAAACATAGTGCGCCCATGTTGCCAGCTATCCTTTCTGAAGATAAGTTATTTCACAATTTGTGACACTGCCCTGCAGTTGTCGCTGTGAATGTCTTGGGGAGAATGCTCATCTATGCCCCCCATAGACAACACGACCTTGAAGGACCCCAACGAATACCTCCCATACACCCGTGGCATATACGAGCACACTGGCGAATGTGTCCCTAGACCATGTAGTCACCTCAATGGGAACCCTACTGGGATTTTTGTTACGCGGCACCAAGACCCCCAGTGTACCTCCACGGAGCTCCAGGGATATATGTTTGTGGATGGTTCGTGCTCTCGCGAGGTATCCCCCGAGCTCTCCAGGGCTGGTTGGGCGGTCATTCTAAATAACAGTGCTGGCGACCATCGTTCTACCACCTCAGGGCCCCTCCTCAATAATGTCACACAGGCGACCCATGCTGCCGAGCTTGCGGCTCTTTGCATGGGAGCTCAATGTATGACGGAGGGGTCCAGCATATGTCAGACTGTTTGAACGTGCTGGGCAATCCCAAGAGCCGCGCACTTTACAGCTTTCACATCGTTGTCCACACGCAGGGATGATGCTCCAGACTCATGGAGAGAAGCCAGGCGCGGTCATCAATATTAAAGGCCATCAAAAGGATTCTCATGACTTCACGGATCAGGAAAAATTCAAGCGTAGAAGCGATTTGGCCGGCGAGGCTGCTCGCCAGGCGGCCCACAAACCTCCACCACCACCCCCGCTACCGAGCTTCAGGCCCTCTCTCGCTTCCAACGTGATAGCCGCCTGGTGTGTAAGATTGATGCAGATAGAATGCCCTATTCCTGAGACTGGACCTAACCGACATACCACTGTTGAAGCAGCCGCCTGCCCCCAAGCCTCTTCCTGTGCCTCGTCACGAGTGGCACTGGGAAAAGCAATTGTGGCTTTGCAGTTCGTGTTGGCGTGTGCCTCGGGCGCCCGCGAAGTCTCCTGGAAGTTGCCCTGGGGCCCCATACCATCGAAGTCTCACGAGGGAATATCTCAAGGCTAACGGGCGTGTCTCTTTTTTGGTGAGATTACAATGATGGGGAAGGTGCCCTCCTAGTGTGCTTGACATGTAGATGCTACGCCAATGGAAATTAGGTCAAAAACTTCAGACTGAATTGTCCTGGGCCGCCGCGTGATGGCGGACCACTTGACCACGGCAAAAGATATGGATATGCAGGGTCACGAATCCGTTATGGCAAGCATCCTGAGACGGGCGTGCCCCTCGGCACGGGGAGCTGGCTTGATACTCAGTGAGCTTGTTGTTGCTTTAAACTTTCGTCGAATTGAGGGGGCCGAACGGTCATTCATTGTCCATGGGTGCGTGCCTAAAGTGAGAATCCGTGGTGAAGATTCTGCTTGTTGCGTTGTTGAGCTCTCATTTCTGAAGAATGATTATTGTTGATCCCCCCGTCCGGTGCACATGGTTTGTTTGTCGATTGAAGTGCCCTTCCCGGGGCTCGCACCTTGTTTTTTATCAGACAAAATCTTGAGGGTCAAATTGTGTCGTTGGCCCCCGGTTTACAACAACAACAACAACAACAACAACGGCTCCCGCCTGAGACTTCCTCACAATTTAGCCAGGACCCCCGCTCCCGCCCAGACTTCCTCGCATTTTATTCAGGAATCGCGTTCTCGCTGGGGACTTCCTTACAATTGATTCAGGAATCGCCCTCCCGGCGCTCTGGAGTCGCGCTCTCGCTGGAGACTCGCTTGCAATGTACTGACGACTAGCGCCCTTGCGTTGGATTTTCTTGCAGCTTACTCAGGCGCCGCGCTCCCGACACCCAGGCACCCAGGAGTCGCGCTCACGCTTAGGACTCCCTCACAGATTACCTAGGAATCGGGATCTCGCTGCCCTTGGTGGCCCCGTTGTAGCCCTTCGTGGCCCCCTCGATTTGTTTCGTGGCCCCGTTGCAGCCCTTCGTGGCCCTCTCGCTCTGTTTCGTGGCCCCGTTGCAGCCCTTCGTGGCCTCCTCGCTGCCCTTCGTGGCCCCGCTGCAGCCCTTCGTGGCCCCCTCGCTCCACTTCGTGGCCCCGTTACAGCCCATCGTGGCCCCCTCGCTGCCCTTCGTGGCCCCATTGCAGCCCTTCGTGGCCTCCTCGCTGCCCTTCGTGGCCCCGCTGCAGCCCTTCGTGGCCCCCTCGTTGCCCTCCGTGGCCCCATATATGTCCCTTCGCGGTTTTCGTTCATTCGCGCCCGTGGTGGCCCCATATGCATGCCCTTCGTGGCCCCGCTGTCGCCCTTCGTGGCCCCCTCGCTGCACTTCGTGGCCCCGTTGCCGCCCTCAGTGGCCCCGTCCTTGCCCTCCGCGGCCCAACATACGTATGCCCTTCGTGGCCCCCGCTCGTTCGCGCCCGTTGTGGCCCCATGTGCATGCCTTTCGTGGCCCCGCTGTCGCCGTTTGTGGCCCCCTCACTGTCCTACGTGGCCCAGTTGCTACTCCCAGTGGCCCCATCGTTGCCGTCTGTGGCCCCGCATTATCTGCCTTTCGTGGCCCCCTCTCGCTCGCGCTCTTCGTGGCCCCATCATACACATTCCCTTCTTGTCCCCGCTGTCGCCTTTCTTGGCCTACTTCGTGTCCTTCGTGGCCCTACTGTCGTTCTCTCTCGCTCTCGCTTTCGCTCGTCGTCGTCGTCGTCGCCGTCGTCGTCGTCGTCGCCGTCGTCGTCGTCGTCGTCGTCGTCGTCGTCGTCGTCGGCGTCGTCGTCGTCGTCGTCGTCGTCGTCGTCGTCGTCGTCGTCGTGGTCGGTCCCCTGTCCGTCCCTCTTGGGGTTGGGTCGACGGTCCGCGACCGCCCCGCCGATCAGCGCTGCCGCTGGCCAAGCCGACGGTCCGCGGCCGCCCCGCCGCTTGCCGGGGCCCGGCCTGCAGGGAAGAAAGATATACCCCCGAAAGGGGTTCGATCGAAGACGAAAAGGGCGGGTATCGAGGTTTTGGGAAATACGCGGTTTTGGACACTCGAGCAGATAAGGGCGAACAGTCGTAAAATGATTGTTGTTGTTGTTGTTGATGTTGTTGTTTGTTGTCGTCGTCCCACCCGCGACCCACCCGCGACCCACCTCGCGACCCACCCGCGACCCACCCCGTGACCCACCCGCAACCCACCCCGCGACCCACCCCGCGACCCACCCGCGACCCACCCGCGACCCACCCGCGACCCACCCGCGACCCACCCGCGACCCACCCGCGACCCGGCCCGCGACCCACCCGCGACCCACCTGCGACCCCGCCCGCGACCGACCCACGACCCACCTGCGACCCAACCCGTGACCGACCCACTTTGTTTTAACGAAAAATCGGCGCCTGCAGGCTCGTTTTTTAGCGTGAAAAAATCCGCGCCTGCGGAGGGCTTCTTCAGAGCCTCGCAGACTGCCGACGTACCCGCCGCCCCCTCACTCTTATCCGCAACCGCGGGGTGCTACGGTAATTTCAGGTGCGTAGAGTTTCACCCCTCCCCGTATAGTGCGTGTGTGCTACTCTGTGAGGATGTTCTGGAATTGGCGTGTTGGCGTGGGCTCAAGTGCAACAACTCCTCCTTCCTCCTCCTCTTCCTCCTGCTCCCCCTTAAAAGTATCGTTCTCATTATTCTCGTATTCCTCCTCGTCCTCATCCTACTCGTCCTCCTCCTCCTCCTCCTCAGCATCAGCATCAGCCTCAGCATAAGCATCAGCATCAGCAGCAGCACGACAATCCACCTCCTCTTCCTCATCATTCCCATCATCATCATCATCATCATCATCATCATCATCATCATCATCATCATCATCATCATCATCATCATCATCATCATCATCATCATGATCATCATCAGCGTCAGCATCATTATCAGCATCAGCATCATCATCAACATCATCAGCATCAGCATCATCATCATCGTCGACGTCATTCTCATCCTCGTCATCGTCGTCAGCATCAGCAACCACAACATCATCCTCAACAGCAGCAGCAGCAGCACAATCATCAGCAGCACCACTACCACCACCAGCGGCAGAAACATCACCATCAGCATCAACATCAGCATCATCAGCAGCCGCAGCATCATAATCAGCGTCATCACCATACTCATCATCACCAGCAGCAAAACCTTACCACTATCAGCATCATCATCGCCATCATCATAATCATGATCATGATCATCATCAGCAGCAGCATCATCATCAGTATCGTGATCGTCGTCATCAACACCCGAGCAACAACATCATCAGCAACATCACCACCATCAACATCAGCATCATCATCAGCATCACCATCCTCATCATCATCCTCATCGTTATCTTCATCGTTATCGTCATCGCCATCATCATCGTCATCGACAGCATCATCATCATCAGCATCATAATCATAATCATCATCGCAATCAGCATCAGGATCGTCATCACCATCGTCGTCATCATCATGATCGTTATCGTCATCGTCATCGGCATCGTCATCACCAGCAAGAGCAAAAACGTCATCACCACCATCACCAGCATCATCATAATCATCAACATTACCAGCATCCCCATCATCATCCGAGTACAATCATTAGCATCCACAACATGCCCGTCATCATCAGCATTCTCACCATCACCATCGTCAACATCCTCATCATCATAACCATCATCATCACGGGCATCATCGTCATAATCATCAGTCTGATGACCATGATCATGATATTCATCATCATTGACATCATCACCATCGTCATCATATTCATCGGCAGCGTCGTGGCTTTCATGATCGGCAGTGTCATAATCAGCATCATCATCGTCATCGTCATAATCATCGTCATTATCGTCACCATCCTTATCGTAATCATCATGAGCATCATAATCATCCTTGCCATCAACATCACCATCATCATCGTCATCATCATGAACGTCATCGTCATCGTCATCGTCATCATATTCAGCAGCAGCACCATCACCGTCAGGATCATTATCATCGTCAGCATCATCAATATCAGAATCATCATTATCGTCATCATCATCATATTCCACATGCCATCATCATCACCAGCATCCGCAACGTCACCATCATCGTCATGCTCATCATCATGATAAGCATCATCATCAGCAACATCAACACAAACAATCATCAACAAGAATAATAATAATCATCATGACCATCATCATCATCACCGTCATATTTATCGTCATCACCATCATCATCGTCACCGTTATCGTCATCGTCATCACATGTATCGTCATCACCATCACCATCACCATCATCATCATCATCCTCATCATCCTCATCATAA
Organism: Prorocentrum cordatum; assembly: GCA_963575745.1. Taxonomy (NCBI): domain Eukaryota; class Dinophyceae; order Prorocentrales; family Prorocentraceae; genus Prorocentrum; species Prorocentrum cordatum. Next base: position 248,460 of record CAUYUJ010016793.1, read on the forward strand.
TCAACATAGTTACCATCATCATCATCATCGTCGTCGTCACTATCATCGTCATCATCATCGTCGTCATCATCATCATGATCGGCATCGGCATCGTCATCGGCATCGGCATCAGCAGCAGCATCAACATCACCATCACCATCACCATCATCATCATCATCATCACCATCATCATCGTCGTCAGTATTATCACCATCATTATGCGGATACGGTCATCATCAGAATCATCATTGTCATTACCATCATCACCAGCAGCAACAACAACATTATCATGATCATCATCCGCAACATCACCATCATCATCATAATCATCATCAGCATAATCATCACCATCATGAGCATCATCAGCATCATCATCATTGTCATCTTCATGATTATCGTCACTTCCATCATCATCAGCATCATCGTCACCATTATCATCATTGACACCTTCATCGTCATCATCATCCTCATCATCATCGTCATAGACATCATAATCATCATCATCACCATCATCGTCATCATCAGAATCGTCATCATCGTCATCATCGTCACCATCATCGCCATCATCATCATCATCATCATCATCATCATCATCATCATCATCATCATCATCATAATCAGAATCATAATCATTAGCATCAGCATGATCAACATCGTCGTTGTCATCGTAATCATCATCAAAAGCAGCAGCATCATCATCGTCAGCATCATCGGCATCATCAGCATCATCATCATCCATCCTCCTCCTCCCTCCCTCCTGGTGCGGACAAGTCCCGCGAGCCAGGCCCACCCCGCGAGGCCTGGCCCGGGGCGCTCTCCAGGCGGGCGAGCAGCAGCAGCGGGCCGGCCAGGTGCGCCCAGCGGCCCGCGCGGCCTCGCGGCGGGTCTGCCCCGCGTCGTCCCCGGCCCCGCCCTCTCCCCCCACCCCTCCGGCTCTGTGGTCGCTCGCTGTGGGTGCTGCTCTTGCGAGGCGGGGCAGGGCGCGAGGATCGCCGCCCCAAGAGTGCCCCAGGAGGGCATCGAAGGCTCCCGAAGGAACCCGACGAGAGCCCCAAGATGGCTCCAAGAGACCATCCAGAAGTTCCCAGAGACCCCCAAGCTGGTCGTGCCCCTCTCTTCGCATTGGCAAGTCCGAGGTCCGCATGGGCGAGTCCGAGGGTCGTGATGGGGGTGATTCCGTCCGGCTTGGACTCGGAGGCGTCCTGCGGTGTGCATGCTCTGGCCAGCAAAAACACAAACAACCACAAAACCAAACTCAGACACCACTACAGACGCCGGAACTCGCTGTGACCACCGCTCTGCCATGAATCATGACCGAGAGCGCACATAATCGGTCCATGCAGCACATCGAAATCGCGTCCTGCCCTGAGTTCCCTCGAGCTGCACTGGAGCAGGCAGCGCTCCCAGAACCCCAGAGCGGAGCCCCTAGACTTGCAGGGAAACGGTAAAGGAGGACTAGCCCCGGATGGGGTGGGGGCATCGAATCGAATCGGCAACGCCCGACATATCGGCATTCGTGTGAGGGACGGGCCATCTTGCCCCCATCGGCGATGGATAGGCGGTTGGGGGTCGATGCGTCCCCCCCCCCCCCTGAGCCCATCCACCCCTAGCGTTGCCCCTGAAGGAGGCCACGGCCCTCCGCCCTCCCAGAAAAATCGAACTTCTGTGCAGATCCGCACCCCTCCTCCTTCCTCCTCCTCCTTCCCCCTCCTCCCTTCCCCCAGCTCCCTTCCCTCCTCCCTCCTCCTTCTTCCCCCTCCTCCCTCCCTCCTCCTCCCTCCCCCCTCCATCCTCCCCCCACTCAAGCACACGCGGTTCAGTCCCCCCAGCTGCAACTTGTCTGGTTCTCGGTGGTCTGGGTCAGGCCTCATGCTGTCGCGGATCGATTGGGGGGCACCTTGACGATCACCACGAATATTCGTAATGCATTGGGGTGGCAAGATGAGGCGAAATAGACTCGAAGGCTACGGTTTAGCTTCGTGAGCCTTGGCAGAGGCAAAACAAGCTGGGTGGTATCATTACTGCGATTTGCAACATGGTGCTGTGCTTCGAAAATGGGAAGCCTTTGGTGAGGTCGATGCATTGTCCTTGGGCCTTCGGCAGAAGCCAAACTGATCGGAGGTTGTCTTTTCAGCGTTCGCATATTGGCTCAGTCCTGCTAATATGAACTGCTTTGGGAGAGGCCTCGGTGTTTTTTTGCCACGGGTGCTGTGGGCTTCGATCCCATACAATTCCCCGAACGAACTTTTTCTTCTTCTTCTTCAAGGGCCGTCCGAGGCGCAGGCAGGGTAGGGATTGCTTGGGTGCCGTTGAGCCTATCAAACCCACATCCCTGCGACCTGCGCGTGTTCTAAATGTTGCAGAGTTCGGTCTCATCAGCTGTCTGCAATCATTCAAGGTGTTGTGTTGAATCAGTATGTCCGTTCCTGTTGTGGTGGTAGTCTGGTCCAGGGCGTTTATCCTTTGGAGGGGCCGGACCTGTTCTACAGTTGAAGTTTGGGTCGTATGCGGTTTGTAAATCATGGAAATGCTGGTGGTGGGTTGCACCTTTGTATGGCATCACTCGTGTTTACAAGATCCACCTTCATTGTCGTCTGCGATTTGCGGTATGAGTCACAGCTGGTTTGCTTTATGTGGTACTTGTGGTACTTGTGTCAGTCGTGGCAGTTTGAAGGCGGAAGAGAACTTCCTTTGAAGGAGGCACTCATCTGTGGCATCGTTGCTTTCGTTCCGCATGCTGTTGCACGATATGTTCTTTGCGGGAGATCTCGCGGTCAAGTGGTACCGTTTGTCAAGGTCTGGTAAACTGTGTGCAAGCTCTGGTGACAGGGACGCCTGTAAGAATTCAATCCCACCAACGCCAGGAACTAGCAGTTCGACTTCTCTCACGCGCAAATGGGGTGTCGTTGAACCCCACCAGCCCTCTAGGTTCAATATAGCCTCCGAATTACATATCTCCAAGAGGCCCCAGGCAGCCCCAAGACGGTTCCAAGTGCCCTGCGAGCCTTCCTGAGCACTCTCCATGAAGGCCAACACACATAACCAACTGAACAGCCTTGTTGGTTTGCCTTCTCGCTCTTCCGCTTCTGATGGGCGTTCAAGCCCTCAAGGTGGCCCCGAGACGGCCCGAGAAAGCCCCAAGATGGGCCCAAGGGGGCCTCGAGGCCCCAAGAGAACCCCAAAGCGCTCAAACAGCGGCCCAAGAGAGCCACACGACGCCATGTGTTGATTCTACCACGGCGGCAGGGGGGGGCCTCCCAGACCCCTCCAATGAGCCCCGAGAGGGCCCCAAAACCCACAAAATAAACCCAAAGGGGGCCCCAGGAGTGCCCCCAGAGGTCCCGCGGGGACACCAAGAAAGCCCCTTCAGATGGCTTCAGTCGTCTTTCACGAGCCTCTCACAGCAATATCTATCCAAAGCCCGACTTCTCATCGTCGTTCTCATCGTCCGTCCCTTCCCTCCTCCTTCCCTGCCTCCTCCCTCCTCCCGTTCCTCTTCCTTCTCCTCCTCCTCATCCTCCTCCTCGTCTTCCTCACGCCGCATACCTCCTCCATCCCTTGTCCTTGTAAACAACTCTTCCCTGTCACACCCCAGGGTCGGTCGAAAGGGCGGGAAAAGGTGAGGTCGGTGAGAATTCTCAAACATTATGACCCTCAGGCTCAAACATTGGCGCCCGTTTCACAAATGGAGGACGGGTCGCTTCCAAAATGTGGTTATCGCCATAGAACCGCGCACATTCGCTGCAGAACGTTGCAAGAATTTCGCCGATTCAAGGCGAGCCGTTTTCCAAATGTGGTGTTCGCTTCAGCGCCGACTACGCTCTTCTTTAAACATCGCAACGAGCTTCACAGAGTGAAGGCGGGTGGTTTTCAATTTGTGGCGCTCGCCATAGCGCCTCGCACGTTCGTTTTTCAAAAACATGTGAGCATTTCGTGGGTTTAGGGCGGGCCGTTTTCAACATGTGGCTCTCGCTCAGGCGCCGCGAACTTTCGTCTTAAAATGTTGGAAAACTTTCGCGAATTCAGGGCGGCTCGTTTTCAAAATGTGGCTCGAAGCTCTCG
>CAUYUJ010016793.1:262500-265000 GCA_963575745.1 Prorocentrum cordatum
CGTGTCATGGCGACCCTCGCGATGGTGTATGATTCTTCTGATACTCTGCGTGGATCGCCCAACCTTGAACGATCGGCGGCTTTTCGAGCGTCAGATCGGTCCATATTGGCTGATTCTGGGCAGTTGGTGGCATTCAACCTTGAACGCCCACGCCTGGGTAGCCGCCGCGTTGACACGTCGACACGATCCTGCCGTGACTACAGCAAAGTACGCGCGACGGCCCGTGCTTCACTCCCACCCTTTTCCCTCCGTCCTGCGCGCACGCCCACCGTCATCGGACCTGGCCCACCGCACCACTTCAGCGACGGACAGCGCTCCGCGGGGATACGATTCGCCTCTGCGTGCCCGAGCACGCGGACGAAAAACCCAAATCTCCGGTGGCCCGTATTCGGGCCCTGGGGGTATTAAGAACAAATCGGGCACGGAAAGCGAAATGCCCTGCGAAAGCGCTCGGCGGATGCCAGGGGAAACACGGTCCCCCACCTATCCGACATCACGTCGGAGCATGCCGCTTGCCTTTTCACGGGGTCCAACCAAGGCAACTAGGCCGACACTCAGGAAGCCAAAGGACACTGGCAGCAACAAAAGAAACCACCGCCTCGCCAGGCTGCGCGGACTGTTCTCCCGGGGACCTCTCAGCCCAAGGACCGCCGGCCAAGGCGCTCAGTGGCCACCCAGGGCATCCGCGTGCCCGGTCCACAGCGGCGACGGCGCCTCCTTCTTGGCCGCGCCGGCCTTCAGGACGGGACATACTATAGCAGCCAGCAAGAGCACTCCGACGCACGACCCCCCGTCCGCACCCTATTCCGATGGATGGGCCCTTCCTCCTCGTCCACCTCCTCCTCGCCGTCGTTGCCCTCCAACCTGTTGCTCGACTTCCTCCTCTACATGCCTCTATCCCTCCCCAGCCCCGTCGCACGCTCGCCCCCGTTTCGTGCCCCCGCCCTGTGCGGAACCAGAGCCTCCAGGGCCCGACCCTCCCAGCTCCGCAGCGAAGGTTGGCGGCGGACCCCGATAGGCGTCGAGAGGAAGGCACCATTTGCTCTCCTAGCTTCCACGCCGGAAGCCACAATGTCTCAAGCCGACTCGATCGAACCGGCAGCGTTAAACCAGCGAGATGTGTAGAGGGAGACAGAACAAGGGGGGAAACAGGCAACAACAATATATAACGGGGGAGCAAGCAAGAAATCCAATGAGAGCCGCATTATGTGGATTTGTGGAGTGTCCCCGCTTCGACCTCGGCAAAAACACTTCCCGAAGCCGACTCCACCAAAATATGTCTCGTTGTCTCGGGCCCCTCTGGGGGCCGCATCAAATCCACCGATTGCCAAATTATGTTGATTCGGGGCGTGTACCCGACGCGCTGAAAATCCACATATTGTAAATTAATATGTGCACGTGAAACGGGGCCACGGGACCCGCATCGCCAAGGGGGCGGCTACCTTCCACGCATTGACAGACATTATGTGGATCCACGACGGGGTCCGAATCTACAGATTAAGAGCAATTCGGTGGATTTACGACGCGTACACGACGCAAACCTGATCCACAGAATTTCAGAATCTGCGGAATTGAAAAAGGTCGAGGCCTGATGGGGGAGCGAATGACGAGGCAAGGCGGCGGGGGGGAAGGGGGAGGGCGTGGAGGGGCGGGAAGGGGAGATAGGGGCGAGAGAATGGAAGGGCGAGAAGGTGAAAAGAAGGGAGAGAGCAAAGAGGAAGGAGGGGTGGGAGGAGGCGGGGGAAGGGGGAGGGGGGAAGGGAGGGGGGCAGCGAAATTTATGAAGCCTGGTGGAAGGGGGGCCTGCGTGGCCAGCGGGACTTGTGGAGTCAGCGAAACATCTGGGGCCCGCGGGGCCAATGCGATTTTTGAAAGCTGCGGGGCCTGCGAGACCAATGAGATCCCACGCTGGAGCAATGGGGCATTCCGGGCCTGTGCGGCCAGGGGGGCCTTTTCAATAAGACAAGACCTGCGGGGTTCCGGGGCCTCAAAGAAACTGGCCCTCTGGGGCCTCCGCACATTTGCACCGCCACCCACATGCCCACGGGAGCGGGGAAAACAGAGGAGGAGGAGGAGGAGGAGGAGGAACAGAAGATGTTATCTCGAAGCAATTTAGAATTATCCTTGTGACGCGTGCAGCGTGAGCACTCGAGCGCAGGCGTGCGATGGGAACAGGAAGGGGGAGGAGAAGGCGGAGGAGGACATACTTTTCAACCCCCCGGAAAAATAGATTGACGGGCCTAACGTAAGCAGACAAGCGTGGATATGATATGATGGAAAGGGAAGGGGGAAGAGGAAATGATATTCTACGCCCCTCGGGATAACATAGCGACGCGTTTAGCATAAGCAGACAAACGCGTGGATGATACCGACGATGGGGCGGGCGGGCAGGATGATGAAAGGGCGTTATGTTTCAGGCCCTACAAATAACATCGCGAGGCGTACAACGTAAGCGAGCAAGTGTGGGAATGAAACGGGGAAGGGGCAGGGGGGAATGATA
>CAUYUJ010016793.1:270000-415000 GCA_963575745.1 Prorocentrum cordatum
CGAAGACTACCTCCTGCTTCCCCTGTCGACTCCTCTGGTAAACCCTACGTCCCCCACAAGAAGCACCGTCGACGCGTTGGGCGAAATCTCCAAGGGCGCCACGCCGACGGACAACCCGCCGGCGCACTACATCGACCTCGTCGTGGGCCACATGGGCGCCGTGCCCGAGGACTTGGAGGCGCTCTACGAGGCTGCCTCCGAGAACAACGAGCGGGGTGGCCCCCCGGCCCCCTTCGGCTTCTCAAGGGCCCATTGCCCAAAGACCCCCAGCTCGAATCAGCCGCGCTGGGCGGCTAGGGCGCCGCCAAGACGATCATGAAGCACGTCTCCTTCAAGAGCCCCGTCAAGATGAAGCGCGGCCCTTTCAAGGAACTGGCACGCGGGGCTCCGCGGAGACTGGCCCCCGTTCACCCCGAGATCGGCACGAAGGCGCGGCAGCGCGTTCTCGAAAACTTTTCCAGCAAGCAGTTCCGCCAATTCTACTTGTCGCCCGAGGCGAAGGCGAGGTCCACGCAGAACAGCTTCTACGAAAAAAGAAAAGGAGCAAGGACATCAACACTGGCTTCGATCTCATCATGAAGGAGGCGCCGAAGTCAACGAAAGGTTGGCAGCCGTTGCGATGGCAGACAATGGCAATGAGGAACGGGATGCCTCTGCACGGGTGGCCGATTGGCCTCGCGGAGAAATCCCCGCCCTGCTCGGCGGTGGAAGGCGCGCTGGCGAAGAAGGAATTCACAAACAACATGCCCCTTGTCGACGACCACTTCAACGTTCGCGCGCTCGGGGGCAACGACTCGCTCGTCATGGTCGCTGAGCCGAACGATGGCAAGACGCCGCCCTGGCGCGCCTACTTGATGGCCACGCGCCGCAGGAACGCGCGGGTGCGCGAATTGGACGCGGCGCGCTGCTGCATCCACGTCGCCCCCGAGATCGATTCCATGCGGGGTGAGCAAGGCGACATCTTGATGGGCGACTTCCTCGACGACGGCTGCCTGAACCTCTTCCCCTCCAAGATGGCCAAAGCAATCCTGGGCGCCGGCCAGCGCGAGAGCATGTGCTGGGCCCGGTGGGGCTACGAAGTGGAAGAAAGAAGGGCCTCGGTGCGTTGCCGACCAGACGCGCGACCCGTCGGCAGAAACGCTGGACTACTGGCCATCCGCAACCTTCCAGCAGTTCTTCGACCTCGTGCGCCCTGCGCTCCACGACAAAGCTTCCCGCGTTTGCACCGTGGCCTTTGTTTCATGCGTTCGGGGTTCCTCGTGAACACAAAAAACAAGTCGCACTGGCGCCCCGTGGGGACAGACGGAAAGGACGCCCAGCGCATCGACTTCGACGGGGAAACGTTCCTGACGGCCGAGGGCAAGCGCATGCGCATGCTCCAGAAGGACGGCAACATGACGCCACCCAACAACCTGGAGGCGCTCTTGGAGGAGGAGAAGCTGTTCATCGACTCGGCCGTGCAGCAGAGCCGCAAGAGGTCCGCGGACGCGGCCGCGGCCCCGTCGGCGCCCCCCCAGTTCGCCCAGGTCAAGCGGGAGCGTGTGTCCCCCGAGCACGCGCGGTTTCGCCAGCGTTTGCTGTCGGGAGCGACGCTGAAGGCCGACGACCCCCCGTCGCCAGCCGCCCCGTCCCGCCCCGCGACGATCTCGACATCGAGTTCTCGCAAGTGATGGGCGCGGAGGCGGCGCCAGCTGCGCCTGCGATGCCCTAGGCTGCGGAGGAGGGGGCGTGCGCTTTCTTCGTTTCTCAGGGTCAGGAGTGAGCGGGCGGCCGCGAGTTCGCGGACGGGCAGGTGCGTCGCGCGGGCTGCGCGGGCAGCGCAGGCACCCTCAGCCCGGGCGCTGGCGCGGCGCGCGCTGCCGAGGCGGCGCGCGCCGCTGCGCTCCAGATGAGCTGGGGGCGCAGGCCGCCATCATCTATTTCGGCGCACGTGGTATCTGGAACCTTCAGCTCGGGCGCTGACGCGGCGCGCGATGCCGAGGTGGCGCGAGCCGCTGCGCCCCAGATGAGCTGGGGGCGCAGGCCGCAATGCATTTCAACATGTGATATCTTGATACATCACCGTCGTCTCTGTTCGCTGCGACCAACTGTCTGCGTCGCCATCGCCGTCGTTGCCCCCCCCCCCATCCATCCATTATGGTTGCTCGTTGTATCATTGTGATTTCCCCCTGCCGGTCTCGGTTACCCTGCCGCCCCCCCCGGCGTCGCCGTCTGTGCCCTCAGCCACCATTATGTATTTCAACACGTGCTATCTTGATTAGTTCTCCATTAGTACAACATTACCGTCGTCTCTGTTCGTCGCGAAGCAACAGTTTGCGCCCGCGCGTCAGCGGGCCTTCTACGCAGCGCGCTCACGCACGTCGTCCAGCCAGTCGGTCACGACTGTCCCGCAGTAGCCGTTCTGGTTCGATCGACTCTCGCGCCTTTCACCGCCTGGGGCAAGTCTCTCCTTGAACAGGGCCAGTTCCAGGGCCTGCGTCGCGCGCGGGCGGGCGCCTGCCATCGGCTTCCCCGCAATCGCAGCGCGTTTGCCACGGGCGCCTCATGCGGGCCGCCGGTGCCGACCATGACCCGCTGTCGGCCATTCCGCAGCCCCGCTGCGCGTGGCGGGCGACGCGGACGGAGCAGCTCATGGCCGACAGCGACTCCGAGCACGATCCTTGGCCGGCGAGGCCACGCCGGCCCGCTAGAAGGCGACATCGCGGGCAACATCACGAACTGCAACTTCGAGGGCGACTTCGTGGAGGACTTCAACATCGATGACGATTTCGCGGACAATGGCGGCGCCTCTGGAGGCATCGGCGACGTTCCCGCTGTCGGCCCGGATGAGATCTTGGACGGTGTCACCGAGGAGGCTCGGGTCGAGTTTGCGCCGCCGCACGAGCGTCGCGCTGCGAGCCCGCGCTCGAGCAGGGCCGCCCGAGCTGGAGCGCGCGCGTCGCACGACGCCCTGCGTGGAATGTTCTCGCTATTTTATGGCATGTATCATTCAGCGAAGCACGTCGTCCACAAGGCACGTCGTCGCCGTCATCATTGCCATCGTCGTCACCGCCGCCGCCGCCGCCATCGGCATCGTCGTAGTCCGCGGGTTGCTGGGCCCCCCGTTGCCGTTCTCGGAAATCAAGCGCCCCCGTTCACGTCGCCGTCGTCGCCCCCCCTCAACGTCGTCTCATCGCGGGCTTGCGCCGTTTGCAGTTCGGGCTGAAACTTCCCCGCAAGCGTCGACTCGTCTCTCTTGCGGCTCGCCACTCGCTGCAGTTGCGTTCGAGTTTGCACTCTTGCCTGATTTTCGCCCCGGCGCCAGTGCCACCGGGTTCCTGCTGGTGGAAACTGAGCGCGACGCAGTCCCATCGCCTGCAAGCCGGGGAGGACTGGTTGTTCGAATTGACCGCTGTCAAAAACCCCGCAGCTTTGGGGGGCGGCCCTTGCGCGCGAAAACAATCGTCGACCCGCGTTTGGTTCTGCGCCCCCCCCCCCCCCTAGGACCGCATGCGCATCTCCGTCGACGGGTGGCCGAACTTCAAACACTTCCACAAGAGCCTCCAGCAGGTCGTCGCGGCGGGCTGCGCGGGCCCGCTCTGGTTGCCCTCCGACCCAAGCCCGCCCCCGACCAGCGCGCCCGCGCAGGGACTCGGAGGCGGCGGCGGCCTGCATCTGGCATGATCGCCCTACGCGCGCGTGCAACCTTGGCTTCATTACCGAGCACAACGTTGCAAATTGGGCTGGCCTACTACGCGGATGTGCATGGGGAGGAGGGCGCAGGAATATCTGGCGCCGCCTCCGCACCGTGAGATTGCATTCTTCGCGGGCGCGCGCGAGCCCAGCATGCGCGAGCACGTCGGGCCGCCCGTCGGGCTTCGGCCGCGAGGAGCGGCCAGCGGCGGGTGGCGCAGTCTGCTAGCGCGATGCGAGGGTGGCCTGCCCAGCGAGGAACGCATTCAGGATTGTATCGTTTAGATTCAACAGCGCGCTGAAACGCGTCGTCCAGCCGTCACCTAAATCGCATCATTGCGACGATCTTGCTGTTCCTCCACCCACCGCTCCGCCTGCGCCGCAACTATTCTGGCTCGAAGGCAGCGTCGGCAGGGCGCGCGTCGGGGGCGCTGGCCCGATGCCGAAGACCGCGCGCGCCGGGGGCCTCGCGGGCGTCCGCGCGGCGCCCATCTCCTCCAAGCAGTGGCGGCGGCCCATTTGCGACGAGCGGTTCAAGAGCAACGCCGCCTTCGAGGAGAGAGCGCGCACTTAGGGTCAAGTCCTTATTGCGAATCCAAGTAGCCCCGCAGAGCACCGCCTTGATGGGGCCCCCCTGGATACCCATCGAACGTGGTTGACCGAGTCGCCGAAACCATGACATCGAAACACAACCTGTCGGAGGAGCCCAAGGAGTTGCTGGCCGTGCGCCACAGGGACCCCAGCACACTCTCGCGCGGCACCCTCTTCAGGGGGCCAGGCGGGGCGACGGGCAGGGAAATATTGCTCTCTTGCTGCAGGTCATTGGTGACTGTGAAAGGGTCGTTCATTCGCCAATGGGTCCTGCGCAAAGAAAGCCCCATGGCCCCCTCAGGTCCTCCGCAGCGGCGCCACGAGAGATCCCGGCGAAATGTCGCCGCCCACGCGGCGCGGAGGGCAGACAGGCAGCGAGAGCTGCGTGACCTTGCTGGTGGCGATCCACACCTCCTTCCCCCAGCGCAATATGGGAGCGACAGACGAAAACCATGCTGGGTCATTCTCAGCAATCATGAGCATGGCAAAGATCTCCCCTGACGGCCGCAACGCACGCCCGGTACCCTTCCGAACCCTAGGGACCTCCGCATCACTACAGCCATGGACTTCAGCGCCTTGCAGTAAGCAAGACAAAGGCCCGGCCGAGCAAATGCGCTTGCATCTCTTGCCAACACACAGGCTTGAGCTTCACCAGCCTGCGAACTCGACGATTGAAAATACACGCTCGCTTCTTATGAGTAGCGCGACTTCCCGGCGAACGATGAGGTCGACCCTGCGCGTCGTCGACGCCGAGAGTAGCCACCCCCTTGGCCATGGGCCCCGCGAGGCCCCCCAGGGAATCATGAAGTAAACGAGCGACACGTTGCGACGAGGATGTGAGACGCGCCTCGTCAACCGCGCCCCCCGAGCCGCGGCCAATCCACAACGAGCACATGCAATCGAGGGAAAGCGCGCGGTGCAAGGCACTGGGGGCATCTGACGAATCTCGCGCGACCTCGGACGCAGTGCCAATGCAATCCTAGGCGCAGTCGCCCACGTGGGCGCCTAGTGCAATGGGCCTTGGAATATGCCGCCTGTCAGAATACAACACAGGGCAGAGACGGACGAAAGTGGCAGCGACAGAGCAACCAGCAATGGCCCCTGTGATAGCCAACCAAAGTCCACTCACACTACTGTTGTTTCTCCCATACCTCGCACTCTCGCAGGCGAACGCGCGCAGGCGGGCCACCTGGAGCGATAATCCAACGCGCCTGCATCCGTCTAGAAGCAGTCCCAGGTCAAACAGTTCATAGAACTTGCTCGTATCCTAGAGAACGCTGGCCGAAAATTCTCATTGAGAAACCGGCGCCTCAGACGTCGGAGCTCGCGCCCAAACATCATCAGCCGAAGACCTGAATCTCCCGCGGGCGAGGAAGGGTCTCTGCCGGGCCGCCTCCTTGTCTTCAGCCAGGCGACAACGGGCGCGGCCCAGTAACATGTAAGCCCCAACAAATAGCCCGGCGGGCCTGGAACCACCAGAAGCCATGGAAAGCACGGCCAGGAGGACCACTCTCAACTGCGCAGGGAAGCGCAAACCATTTCCCAGAGCTGAAATATCTCCTCCATGGCCAGGAGCGCCTCGTCGCTGAGCTGTGCAAAATGACGCGCGTGGAAACCATCCACTCTGACAGCAGCGGCGCGGCAAAACTGCGGCTGAGCTCCCGCGAGACAGGCAGTCCAAGGAACTGCGCGGGCTGCAAGACGGCCCGCCGCGCGCAGCGACCTCGGGGCCCCGCGCCGAGGTAGGCAGCGCCGCGCAGCCCAGCAAAACATCGAAGCCTCGGACTTCAAGGGGCCGAGGAGACCCGAGATAGGCCCTTCGGAGCCCAAGGTGGCAGCGGGTCTTCAGGCCAGAAGGTCCCTCGTGCACGCGTGGGCCCAATTGCCCCGTGCCTGCCGGGATCCGCTGCCTCCAGGAAGCCATGAGATCCTCGCGCGCGCGGGCGATGGCCCCCGGCCACGACCACTCGAAAACCCCCAAGAGCCCAACCAGGCAAAGCCTCCAGTCATCCAGGGATAACGAAACCTGGAGCTCGCCCGAACCGCCTTCTCCGAGGCGCGCGATCAGCGCGCGAAGCTGGGCGACGAGGAAATTGACAGCCTGCTGTACCGAGGGCGGAGCAGGTCTGGAGTCGATGGCAAGCGCGTCGCACCACTCGCACCTTGGCCTCGTGCCCCTCGTGCCTAGGACAGACAATGAAGACTGGGTCGAGTTGCGCGGCTCGATCTCACAATTAGCAGGCCGCATCTACTCCCGCAAAAGCTGACTCCGGACACCCCGAGCCCACTTGCTCCCGAACATGACCCAGAACCTCTAGGGCACAGGTCCAGGAAGGCGGCCTCGCAATCGTGCCGACGACAGGGACAACAGGGATCCTCGGAGGCTCGCGGAACTTCAGAGCGCGGAGGCTGCTCAAGGACTTGTGGAATTCTGTGCTGGCAGGGAGGTGCGGGTAGGTGGCGACCTCCTTTGCGAGACCGATGCATTTGACGCGCTTGCCCAACCCTCCCCGATACCAGGAAATAGCCGCAGCGTTTGGTTCCATTCGGCCCACTGCAGGACCCGCGATCCCCAGGAGCTGACACCAGGCTGCCTCGAAGAAGCTCTGGAACCCCATGCTCGTGAAGGACCTTTGGGACCACGTTGAAGTCCCCGCCTAAGACGAACGGCGTACCCGAGTGGTTCAGGAACGAGGCCGCATCGGCGAGGATAGAGACATTCAAATCGCTCCCTAATATGCTGGCAACCGTGCAAATGAACACAGACAAACGATGAAAGGCGGCTGTCCCAGCCTCTGCGCCTGGCCAGCGGCACATCTGCACGGAGAGACCTGCGAAGAGTTCAGGGAAGGGTGCAATCCGAAATCTGATCGAACTGCAACGGCGGCACCCGCCGACGCCGCCCCACCCACTACCCCAGAACAGGCTGGTTCCCACAAGATTTTCCAGCCATGACGAATACCCCAAGCACTGGCCTGGTCGATCTCTTCAAAGCTGCGGAGGCACACACGATGTGCACTTTCGTATGAGTCCACCTCTTGCGTGCCGCCCCCCGCCCCGAACCATTGAACGCCTCGATAACAAAACCAAGCCCATCGCCAAGGGCGTGCTCGGAGGAGGGGAGAACGACACTGGGCTGATTAGGGCATCCGTGGCCGACATCCTTTTATCCGTGAAGCTGCAGCTGTTGGGTCGACATGCACATGTGCCTCCAGCGGCCGCGTGGGAGGACTCGCCCCCTCCCTATAGGCGTAGATACTGCTACTTGCGGAACCTGTCAGCGACGGCCTCGAGCATCTCCAACGTCCTCTGCTTCCACCCAGGGGAGGTCGAGGCGCCGCCCGGGAGGTTGAAGAGGTCGTCGTCTGACTTGACGGCGCGGTTGCTGCCAATACTGGAGTAAGAACCCGCTCCCCATGAAGACGACTTGGCCGCCTCCTCAGAATCGCGAACAACTTCCTGACCCTGCTGGAGGGAGGACTGCATGACCTCCATCTTACCCTCGAGCTCCTCAAGGCTCTGCTTCTCGACTGCCGAGGCCGTCTCCTTGAGGAAAACGTCCATCGCGGCGAAGGTGTCACTGAACTTCGCGATGTCAAGGTTGATCCGAGACGCCTGCCCAGATTCAGAAGGAGGTACAACTGTGGCCGAAAGGTCGTGAGATCGAACACGAAGTAGCTCAATATCCGTGTTGATCTGAGCTGACTTGACCACCAGCTCCTCCCCACGCTTCTTGTGGTGATTGATGCTCTCGGTGATCTAAAACAGCCCCTTCTCCTTAGCAAGCAATTGTTTCTGAACGAATGTGGCCTGAACGCCAGCATCCTGTTTGTCGAGAGCCGCCTGCTTGAACGCCGGCAGGGAAGCTGACAAGGCTGAGAAACTCCCGTCTGTTCCTGACGATTCATACATAACAGATCTGCAAACATAATGGTAATGTATGGGTTCCTACTTATAAATGCGGATACGTGCATATCTATATACATACATATATATATGTATATATAAATGCTGGGTGTATATGTATATGCATACGTATATATATATATATATATATATATATATATATTGATCACTGTTTTTGCGCAGAAGGCCCGGCCTCGGCAGAACTTAAAGTTCTACCTTCGGCTCCTCGGCAGAACTTCAAAGCCTCGCACTCGGAATCGGAGGTCGGAATCGTCGGAAACGGAGACGGAAACATCGGAATCGTCGAAGTCGGAGTCGGAAACGGAGGTGGAGGCGGAGTCGTCGGAGTCGGAGGCGTCGGAGTCGTCGGAGTCAGAGTCGGAGTCTTCGTCTTCAGCAACAAAAAACCAGAACTTGAAATTCTACATTCGCAATCGGAGTCGGAATCGTCGGAATCGTCGGAGTCGTCGGAGTCGGAGTTGTCGGAGTCGTCGGAGGTTTCGCCGTCGGAGTCGGAGGTGGAGGCAGAGTCGTCGGGGTCGTCGGAGTCGGAGACGGAGTC
Source organism: Prorocentrum cordatum (assembly GCA_963575745.1). Taxonomy (NCBI): domain Eukaryota; class Dinophyceae; order Prorocentrales; family Prorocentraceae; genus Prorocentrum; species Prorocentrum cordatum. The sequence goes on from CAUYUJ010016793.1 coordinate 278,732, forward strand.
GTCGAAGTCGTCCGTGTGTTCGTCGTCGGAGTCGGATGTGGAGGCGGATTCGTCGGAGTCGGAGTCGTCGGAGTCGGAGTCGGAGTCGGCGAAGACGGAGTCGTCGTCATCGTCAGCAGAGCAGCCGAATGTAAAACTTGAAGTTCTACATTCGGCTCCTCGGCAACACTTGAAGTGCTACAGAGTCGTCGGAGTCGGAGTCGTGGGAGAGTTCGTCGTCGGAGTCGGAGGCGGAGGCGGAGTCGTCGGAGTTGGAGTCGTCGGAATCGTCGGAGTCGGAGTCGTCGTGTTCAGCAGAGTGACCGAAGGTAGAACTTGAAGTTCTAGTTTCGGCTTCTCGGCAGAACTTTAAGTTAAACATTCGGCTCCTCGGCAGAACTTCAAGTTCTGTCGAAGAGCCGAATGTAGAACTTCAAACACGTTATACATTCGGAGTCGGAGTCGGAGTGGTCGGAGTGGTCGGAATGGTCGAAATCGGAGTCGGAGTCGGAGTCGTCGGAGAGTTCGTCGTCGGAGTCGGAAGTGGCGCGGAAACGTCGGAGTCGAAGTCGTCGGAATCGTCGGAGTCGGAGTCGGAGTCGTCGGAGACGGAGTCGGAGTCATCGTCAGTAGACGAGCCGAAGGAAGAATCTGAAATTTTACCTTCGGCTTCTCGGCAGAGCATGACTTTCTAAGCTGGCTCCTCGGCAGAACTTTCAAGTTTTTGCGAGGAGCCGAATGTAGAACTTCAAAATCTACATTCGGAGACGGAGTCGGAGCCGGAGTCGTCAGAGTCGTCGGAGTCGGAGCCAGAATCGTTGGAGTTTTAGTCGTCGGAGTCGGAAGTGAAGGCAGAGTCGTCGGAGACGGAGTCGTCGGAATCGTCGGAGTCGGAGTCTGAGTCGGAGTCGTCGGAGTCGGAGTCGGAGTCGGAGTCGTCGTTGTCAGCAGAGGAGCCGAAGGTAGAACTCAAAGTTCTACCTTCGGCTCCTCGGCAGAACTTGAAGCTCTACATTCGGAGGAGTCGGAGTCGCAGTCGTCGGAGTTTTCGTCGTCGGAGTCGGAGTCGGAGGCGGAGTCGTCGGAATCGGAGACGTCGGAGTCGGAGTCGTCGGAAACGGAGTCGGAGTCGTCGGAGTCGGAGTCGGAGTCGTCGTCGTCGTCAGCAGCAGAGGGGCCGAATGTCGAACTTGAAGTGCTACCATCGGCTTCTCGGCAAGTACCAGAGATGGAGGCGGAGTCATCGGAGTCGGAGTCGTCGGAGACGGAGTCGTCGTTGTCGTCAGCGTCTTCGTCGTCGTCGTCGGCGTCGTTGTCGTCGTCGTTGCCGTAGGAATCGGAGTCGTCGTCGTTGTCGTCGTCGGAGTCGTCGGAGTTGTCGGATTTGTCAGAATCGTCGGAGTCGGAGTCGTCGGAGCCAGAGCTGGAGCCGCAGCCGGAGTCTTCGTCGTCGTCGTTGTCGTCGTCGTCGTCGTCGGTTTGGGTCCCTGGAGGCACGCGCACCCAGGATGCCCCCAAGAGGAGGCCCCCAAAAGGCCCTCAAGAGCCCCCAAGAGGCCCCCAAGAGACACAAAAGAGACCCCAAGAGGCCCCAAAGCGGCCCCCAAGAGGCCTCCAAAGTGCTGCTGGGAGGCCCCCGAGAGAACAACAAGAAGACCCCCAAGGGGTCGGCGGCGCGGCGTGAGCCCAAGAATCCACGTCCGGAGGTGACGTACTGAGCGGCAGCGTTTTGCGGCGAACGCCTTAATGCAACGTATCCAATGTATCCAAAGATTCCATAATTGCAACACATTGTATTGTGTTACATTATTATGTCTCCCCCCCTAACCCCCCCCTGGGAGCTGCGCCACACCGCCGGACCAAAGTGACGCCCCCCTTCTGGGGCCCTAAAAACTTACTAAAACCTATGAAAAATCAACAAATTCGGCCTCTTGGGCCTCTTGGGGCTCCAAGAGGGCCTCAAGATGGCCCAAGATGGCCCTAAGACGGCCCAAGACGGCCCAAGATATTCCCAACGGGGGCCCATGAGGCCCCCAAGACAGCCCCAAGATGGCCCTAAAAGCTCCAAGGACGGCCCAACAGGGCCCAAGAGCGCCCATAACTGCTCCTCCAGAGGCCAAAATCATTGATTTTCCGATGGCTTTTGCAATCTTTTAGCGTTCTCGTCTTCTTCGGCTTTCAAAAATCCATGACGGCCCAAGCAGCTTCCAGAATCGCCCCAGAACAGCCCAAAAAGCCCCCAAGAGGACCCCAAGACGGCCCAAGAGGGCCCCACAACGACCCAAAGAGGCCCCCAAGACGGTCCAAGAGGCAGCGAAGACGGCCCAAGAGGACCACAAGAGGGCTCCAATGCGGCCGCGAGAGGCCCCCAAGACAGCCTCCGAGGGGGCGAAACGGCGCAAAAGCGCCCCAAGACGGCCCAAGACGCCCCCAAGAGGCCCCAAGAGGCCCCAAACAAGCCTCCAAGAAGTCCCCCAGAAGCCTCCAAAAGGCCTCCAACAAGCCCCCCAAAGGCCACACGGCGACTGGTGTGTAATGTTATTTTCCCCCCTCTGGGCGAACTGCGGCGCAGCGCCAGCCAGGTGGAAAATGGTCACTGCGGCGCCCATGATTGGAGCCGGCGATGGAAGGGAAGATGGGGAGGGTGTATGAAAAGGAGGGAGGGGGGAAAGCCCCCAAAGAAGCCCCCAAAAGGCCAAAAGAAACTCCCAGGCGGCCTCCAGGAGGCCCCCAAAAGGCTCCCAAAAGGCCCCGCGACGACGTGACTGTACGTGCTCCGGACGTGCACCCCGCGAAGCGAGAGGAATCACCCTAGAATCATTCGTCTCGAAACCATCCAACTCACTTCGACGACGACGACGACGACGGACGACGGACGACGAAGACGGACGACGAACGATGTATACGACGAGCGACGAACGACGACGACATACGAACGACGAACGACGAGAGCAACGACGAACGACGAACACGACGAGCGACGACGACGAACGACGAACAACGAACGACGACACCTTTGAATACAATATCGAAGCATTGGATGCGTCGCGCATTCGCGCAAAACAGTGCTAAACAAATGATGTAAAAAGGATTAAAGTCCGTGACACTTGCGTCAAATTTGTATACAAATCGTATAATGTTCGAACTATCTTCGAAACATGCTCGGTGTACGAGTGTTCAATGAACACCCGTGAAACGAACATATTTCGAATATATCAGAAAACAACCCACGAACAGATTTCAAACATCTCAGAGAAGAAACAAAAACAACACATAGGTCCCACTTCCATATCAGGCCAACTATAGCCACAAGGCTCGCCCCCATGGCCCATGGGGTTCGCCCCCATAGGGTTCGCCCCTCTGCCCCGGGGGCCTCCCGACTAACGGGTCGCGACGCTACGCGTGCTCTCCGTCATCTGGGCCTGCGTTTGCCTACCCCCCACACCTCCCTGTTATTCCTCCCGGCTAACGAATCGCGACGCAAGCGCGTTTTCCGTCACCTGGGACTGGGGCTGCCTACCCCCCCACGCCACTCCTTGTTTTTTCTCCCAACTAACGGATCGCGACGCTACGCGCGCTTTCCGTCATCCGCCGCCCCCTGTTGATTTAGGCGCGGAAGTTGCTTAAAGCATCTCCAAGACGGTCACGATGGCCCAAGATGGCCTCCGAGATGCCTCCAAGACGGCAAAGATAGCCTCCAAGACGGCCAAGATGGCCTCAAGATGCACCCAAGACGGCCTAAGATAGCCTCAGGATGGCCCAAGACGGCCCAAGAGGCCCCCAAGAGGCCCCCAAGAGGCCCCCAAGAGGCCCCCAAGAGGCCTCCAAGACGGCCCAAGAGGCCTCCAAAAGGTCCTCCAGAAGGCTCGAAGAGGCCAACATCTTTGATTTCACTTAGGTGTTTAACAAATGTTGTCATTTGCGCCTTTTAGGCCGTCGGACGGCCCAAGACGATCCAAGAGGTCTCCAAGGTCGCCCCAAGATCGCCCAAGATGTCTCCAAGATGGCCCCATGACGGCCCAATAGGCCCCCAAGACGGCCCCAAAAGGGCCCCAAGACGGACCACGAGGCCTCCAAGACGCCCACGATTGTCTCCAAAACGACCCTGAAGCGCCCGAAGAGGGCCTCACGTCGTTTCAGAGAGGCCCCCAAGACGGCTTCCGACGGCGTCAGACGGGTGAGGAACGCCCTGAGACGGCCAAAGAGGCCCCCAAGAAGCAAGCCCCCAAAGGCCGCCAAGAGGCCCCCAAAAGGCCCAAGGAGGCTCCCAAGAGGCCTCCAAAAGGCTCCCGGGAAAGTCCGCAGAGGCTTCCCAAGAGGCCTCCCAAGAGGCTCCCAAGAAGTCTCCTCCTCCTACTCCTCCTCCTCCTCCACCTCCTCCTCCTCCCTCATCATCATCCTCATCCTCATCCTCATCCTCCTAATTATCATCCTCCTCCCTCTCCTGATTCTCCTCCTCCTGCTCCCCCACGCGTTCCCCGAAGGCTTTCCAAACCGACTCAGGGAACAACTGGCCCGATAGCCCGGCCAAGCTCCAGCCCAGCTGTCGGCCACATAGGCGCTTCCAGAAGAGCAGGGGGCGGCACGTCTGCGATAACTTCCACGATCGTCGCAAGCGCTGACCCCTTCTGGGGTCGGCGGAATGGCGAAAGCTTCCTAGGCTCGAGATTAGTACAACCCCGAAAGAAACTACAGTGAGGGCGCGGCCGCAAGAAAAAAGCACATGGTTTCTTGATGCGCGCCCCCACTGTAGTCAGAACAACCTGAGACAATGGAGGGGGACCCCTAAGTCGGCCTGAAACGGCAGCCCAAACGGCGTAATGAGGGAAACTCAGATGAACCCCAGAATCATTATCCTTCGTGCTCGCCTTCATGGATCTCTTTTGTCCCCCAAGGTCCTTCCGCCACTCCAACCAAGCCTCGCTGGTAGTCTTCCAGCGTTCAGGGTCAAGGCGGCTCCGCTTCCACATGACCCCGCCACGCCGCCAAACATTGGCAGGATGGCGATACCCGGCCATAATTACCCTTGTGTGCTGATCTGTAGATGAGTGGAATATCGATAATCCATGCATGATGAAACCTTCAAAACGACCCGATCCGTGTCCTACTGTCCCATCCTAGCCACGTGCCAGGCCCAACTGTGTCCTAGGAGGAGGATGCCGTCCAACATGCGTGCACGTGCAACCCTCACCACAACATGAATGCTATCATCCCCCTTTCTCGTGTACACGCTCATCTCCTCATCGTCTTGCTTCCGCAGCCTTAGCATATACCGTACCTATACGACCACCCTTCGGGTGATAAGGAGGTTCGGGGGGGAGGAACCAACGTCTCACTCGATCTGTCTCACTATCGCTCATATTATCGATCTCACTATCGGTCTGGCTCGATCGATCTCACCCGATCGATCCCACAATCGATGTCACTCGATCTATTTCATTCGATCGATCTCACAATCGATATGACTATCGATCTCACAATCGATCTCACTATCGATCTCACGATCGATCTCACAATCTATATCACATTCGGTCTCACTATCGATATCACTATCGATATCACAATCGATCTCACAAGCAACGTCACCATCATCAGCATCATCATCGACATCAATGTCATCAACATCATCATCATCATCATCATCATCATCATCATCATCATCATCATCATCATCATCATCATCATCATCATCATCATCATCATCATCATCATCATCATCATCATCATCATCGGGACACCATCATCACCGCCACCTCATCACCATCATCATCAACATTATCAGCATCATCACCATCATCAACATCATCGGAACACCCTCATCGTCACCATCATCATCACCAACATCATCACCATCGGGACACCATCATTATCATCGGATCACCACCATCATCACCATCGTCATCATCTCATCATCACCATCACGAGCAACATCGTCAGCATCATCATCGGAACACCATCATCATCATCATCATCATCATCATCATCATCATCATCATCATCGGGACACCATCATCACCGCCACCTCATCACCATCATCATCAACATTATCAGCATCATCACCATCATCAACATCATCGGAACACCCTCATCGTCACCATCATCATCACCAACATCATCACCATCGGGACACCATCATTATCATCGGATCACCACCATCATCACCATCGTCATCATCTCATCATCACCATCACGAACAACATCGTCAGCATCATCATCGGAACACCATCATCATCATCATCATCAGCAACAGCATCACCAACATCATCATCATCATCATCATCATCATCATCATCATCATCATCATCATCATCGGGACACCAGCATCACCGTTACCATCATCATCACCATCATCATCGGGACACCATCATCATCATCACCATCAGCATCATCATCATCGTCGGGCATCCATCAACAAAACCATCATCACCTCATCATCATCCTCATCATAAACATCATCAGCATCGAACACCGCCATCGTCATCAACATCATCATCATCATCATCATCATCATCATCATCGTCGGGACAGCATCATCATCATGACCATCATCATTATCATCAACAGCGTCATCATCAATCTCAGCATCATTACCATCGGGACACCATCATCATCATCATCATCATCATCATCATCATCATCATCTTCATCATCATCATCGTCATCTCATCATCTCATCATCATCAGGATCATCAACATCATGATCATCATCATCATCATCATCATCATCATCATCATCATCATCATCGGGACAACATCATCATCATCATCAGCAACATCAGCATCATCAACATCATCATCGGCACACCATGATCATCACCGCACTGTTCATCATCATCATCATCATCATCATCATCATCACCAACATCACCATCATCGGGACACTATCATCGTCACCATCATCATCATCAACATCATTATCGGGACACCAGCATCATCATCATCATCGGAATCCCAACATCATCATCGTCATCATCATCTCATCGTCATCATCATGAACAATATCATCATCATCATCATCATCATCAGGACACCATCATCATCACCGTCAGCAACATCAGCACCAACATCATCACAATCGGGACACCATCATCATCGTCAACATCACTATCATCACCAGCATCATCATCGGAACACCAACATCATCATCATCATCATCATCATCATAATCATCATCATCAAAAACAGCATCATCACCGGGCCACCACCATCAAAATCGTCATCATCACCATCATCATCATCATCCTCATCATCTTCATCATCATCATCTGGACACCATCATCGTCGTCATCATCATTAACATCATCATCATCATCATCATCATCATCATCATCATCATCGGGACACCATAATCATCATCACCATCATCATCAGCATCAGCATCAACCTCATCATCACCATCATCATCGGGACACCATCATCATCTCATCATCATCATCATCATCATCATCATCATCTTCATCTTCATCATCATCATCATCATCATCTCATCATCTCATCATCATCAACATTATCATATTCATCAACATCATCGTCATCATCATCGGGACACCATCATCATCATCAACATCAACATCATTGTCATCATCATCGGGACAGCATCATCATCACGACCATGGCCATCATCATCAACAACATCGTCATAATCATCATATTCATCATCACCATCATCATCATCATCATCATCATCATCATCATCATCATCATCATCATCATCATCATCATCATCATCATCATCGGGACACCGACGGAACACCGGCGGGACACCGCGCGCCACCAATTGCCGGAAGGGAGACTTTTGGTCCGGCCGCGCCTCAGCCAGAGGCGGGACATTTCTCGCCCTCCCACGCAGCTTCGCCTCGCCCACACGCACGGCACGCACGAACACGAAACCGAAACCGATTTCCCGGTAGGGGGGCCCTCCGTTCCACTTCGATCTCACCCCCTCACATCCGATCATGCGGTAGTGCACAAGTCGCACTGTACTACGATGTGCAATGTGCAATTCAACTCCCGGAACCGTACAAAGCTGCTTGTCGGATGACAGAGTCTAGCCGGACAATAAGCTTTGATATTGGGGTTTCTCCTGTTGCATAGCAACGCCCTGTGCTGAGCGAAAGCGCTCCATGCTCTCGTGATTCCCCGCGAAACAGCAGTCGATGCAGTTATCTAAAGTAACCCAAGCTCCAAGCATCCCCTCTGCCTCTGCCCTTCCCAGTCGTTTAACAACTCCTTCCTCGATCCTCAGAGTGGAGACAAAATCCACGGCGGTGGTGGTCCAGAAGCAATATGTCAACAGGATCCCACAGGCGTAACGCCCCTGAAGAATATGGTACCACGCAGTCCACATGGCCCTCAGCATTTGGGCTGAGGCCGCCAGCAAGTTAAAGTCATCAGCAAAGACGAGCATAAGGACCCTGTCGACGGCGAGCTCTACCTTACGACGCTTGGTGGGTTGACCGATAATGGCGCGGTCCTCGGGTTTCAACGGCCTCCTTTCGACACAAACTCACAAATTCACTGACGGGGTCGTCCAGGAAAACTGAGAAAAACGCAGCGCCTCAGGTCTCCCTGAATCAGCGAACGCGTTCTAGTTCCGGGAAGGGAAGGCCTCAGACCAAGCAGGATAAACTCGGAGCGGCTGGCACGAATCTCCCGCAGCCAAGATGCATAGTTTAGCATGGTTACGCATCACATGCGCATGCCGTCCATGATTATAAGCTTCATGTAAATCACCCACCCCTCGAAATATAGATGTTCACGCTCTTCAATGACACGCTCGAAAAGTAAACGGATAGTGGCCACTTCTTCGTGCCGCGACGACGACGACGACAGCGAGGAAGCCACAGAGGGGGGTCCCCAAAGGTCTCTGACCTAGAAGTCCTGAAGGCGTCGAGAAGCTTCCAGAGGGCCTCCAGAGGTTCTTCTGGAGTCCTGGCAGAAGCCAAAGTCCACCAGAAATCAATCGTCTTCGACCGATGGGGGAGGAGGCTCGGGCGGAGGCGGGGTCGCAGTGGGGGGTCGAGACGAGAAGAAACGAGACGAGACGAACGCCAGAGCTGTGCGGGCCCCGCCACGAAGCCCCCACGACGTGCCCACAAGGGCATGGCGTGGATGCCGCAGCCTCGGCAAAAAAGGTGCTGACTGAGCCAACAGGCCGGGGAAGTCATAAAGAGGTGGGGAGGCAAAGGGGTACAAACCGCTCCGCTCCGGACCCGCCTCTGGGGGGCCAGAAATGTACTGACGACGCTACTCCCCAGACCTCTCCAGGGGTGCCTTCTGACTAGAACTTCGAGGCGAATCCAGCCGTGGCGACGAGGGAAGCGTAGTATAGAGGAGCACAAAACTGCGTAAACAAGATTTGTCGGAGGTCCGCGCGGACTTCTTGGATCGGCGCTCGCCCCGCCTCCGTGGCGCGCGGAGCGCGCCAAGGGGGCCGAATCGCCGATCCGAGAAATCCGCGCGGAGCTCCGGCAGTTTACGCGCATACACTTCCTGCTCTTCGACACAGGTGGCGGTAGCGGCACCTTCTTCTCCTCCGAGCTCCGCCCCTCGCGGCTCGGCGCGGGGCGGCTCTCCTGCGAAGCGGCCCTGTGCCGAGGCGCAGCGGCTCAACACACCAGGGGGGGGGGGCGGCGGCGGCGGCCGGCCGCGGGGGGGGAGGGGGCACCGCAGGCCTCCGCGATCTCGGAACGGAGCCCTGGGCGCGGGCGTGTTTTCGCCCCCCCAGCCCCCCCCCCCCACGTCTTCCCCAGAGCAGGGGAGAGGGGGGTGGGCAGGGAGCCCAAAGCCCCCTGGCGTCGTGAAAGAAAAGCAGCACACAACTTTTCTGGTGTTCGGCCTCCTGGGTCCTCGTGGAGCCACAGAGGACCGTTCACAACCGAAACAAAAGGTCCCAAGGAACGTGTCGGGATCTGGGGGGGTCCACATTGCGTGAAAACTCACGACGTTGGAGGTCTGGGGTGGGGGCAGGGGACGGGGCAGAAGGTGGAGCAGGAGGACGATGGAGGAAAAGTGGAGGGCGAGAGGAAGGAGTGAGGGGAGGAGGGCGGAGGACGAGGATTGAAGGGGAAAGGAAGAGGGGCATCAGAGGAGGAGTGGGAGGAAGAATGGGGATAATGGGGAGGTGCGGAAGGGGCATGAAGAGACGGAAGGGAGGGAAGGGGAGGGGATTGAAGGAAGAAAACCATTACCATCTCAGGATTAGGAAGTGAAGCGCCCGAGTAATTTGTTTCATGGCGCGTTGAGGTCGTAACTCGATGTTGACAGTCCCTGATACCACGTGACATTATGAGCATGTGCTACGACGGAAGCAGGCAATGCAGTACGTCACGGCCCCCCCCATTCTCCAAAGTCCGCCACCGTGCCGCTGGGCACGGAGTGGGCGTGTCCTCAACTCCTGAGCCCAATCCTCGAAGCCTCAATCCTCACCCCGAGGAGTCATTCAGGGGCTCGGACCCCACATTCCGAAATTTGGCGGCGCCTGCCGCGTGCCCCCTGGGTTTTGCCAGATGGTGGCAGTTAATTGGTCGGGCCCAAGAGCGTCCCAAGACGGGCCAAGAGGGCCCCAAAGAAGCCCCCAAGACGGTCCAAGAGGGCTGAGTCGCCGAAACATCGCTCAAAGACGCTCAATATGACCCCCAGACGGTGAAACAGAGGCCTCCAAGACGCCCAAAGAGGCCTCCAAGAGGCCTCCCAAGAGGGCTTCAAGAGGCCAAACTCATAAACTTACCTTTGGTTTTTGACGGATTGTGCCGTTCCGACTCTCCCAAGACCGCCCCAAGACGGCCCAAGAGGGCCCCATGACGGCCACAAAAGGGCCCAGAAGAAGGAACGCGAACCGAAAATCCAAGCCTTCTACCCCAAGAGGCCCCCAGGAGATCCCCAGAGGCGCCCAGGATGCCCCACGAGGCCCCCGAGAGGCCCCCGAGAGGCCCAACAGAGGCCCCAAGAGGCTCCCAACAAAACCCAAGAGACGTCCAAACTGCCTCCAAGATGCCCCCGAGAGGCCTCCCACGAGATGCCAACGACCATCCAATGAGCTTCGTATCCACGCCCCAGCACGGTAGCGGGATGGGCCGAAGGCCATTCAACACTGCACTCAAGGGGGCGTCATGGGCGATCCAACGACCCGTAAAGCGCACGAGCTGGACCCAGGCCATGGCCTCACGCGCAGTAGTGCTAGTAGTGCCGTGAATAGAAAGCTCTTCCATGCCGCTTTCTGCAAGGAATTTGGGCGAGCTCCCACGACGACAACGATCAGTCCATCCTCCAGCTCCCCACGAACTGTGAAGGCCACGACAAAGACGGCTATATAATTCTCCAAGCTGGCCGCACGGATGCTCCAACGCCGATCGTGGGCCTGTCGAGCGCGAAACCTTGTCCCGCAAGCGAGTTTGGCTTCTGATGTGCTCTGCCTGTGGGTACGACGTTTATGCATGTATCTATATGTATATATATATATGTTTGTATGAGTAAAACACACACAAAAAAAGTCTCATGCGAGAGCAGAGGTGAAGAACCCGACGCATGGCCAATAGAACTCGCGCACACAACAACATGGACAAGCGAACCGCAACCGTGGACGGAAGTGGCTTCCAAGCAATAGCCCATGAAACTACATGCCTCGCTCGTTTCCGCGAGGGCCCCGTCGCCAGACGTTCTGCTGCAGGGGCATACCTCCGTCCATCCCACCCTCCTCATTCCTCCCTCCGTCGGACCCGAGCCGTAGTCGCAGCCATCGTGCCCCCCTTTCGGCACGTTGCCAATGCACTGCATGGGCATATGCGCGCCGCGCTCCTGGGCGTGACACCCGCTCGCACGCGCGGCTGCGCAGTCGGCCACGTTGTGCTCCTTGTAGAAGGAAGTGCTTGGCATCTACACGGGGCTGCCGATCGCCTTCGAGCACTACTATTGCCGATGCAGCAGCGTGTCCCTGGCGCTAGCTGCGGCTTCTATACTCAGCATCGCGGTGGGGTGCTATGAGGTTCTGCGCATCAGTTGGGGACTACCGATCTGTCACTCGTGGTCCTTTCAGCCGCGGGTTGCTGCGTCATCTTCCCCCGCCGGTGTTCCATCTCGCTGGAACACGCCAAGCTGCTAGGCGCCTTCACGGAGTTGCCGAGCGCCTTCGAGGGTTAGTCCTACCGCCACGGCAGCGAGTCCAAGTGCAGCATCATGGTCAAAGCACGCGTGGTGATGGGCATCTACAATGGGCTGCCGATCTCTTCCGAGGACTACTACTGTCCGTTCGACAAAGTCTCCCTGGCGCACGCGGCGGCTTCCAACCTCAACATCACGGCGAAGCGCTACGAGGTACCGGGCCTCGTCACGAAGCTGCCGTTCGCCTTCGGGGATCACCACTGCCGCTGCGGCAGCGCGCCCCTGGCGCAGATAGCGGCTTCCAAGCACAGCATCACGGAGCAATGCAACGAGGCCTCAGGCACCTGCTCGTTGCTGCTGGCCTACCCCTGCCAGTGCACCTCGCGAGTATGCTAAAAAGTGTCAGTCATCATCATGAGGCTGCCGCTCGCTGGAGGTATCCATGCGCAGGTGGTGAGCTACGGCGCGTGCTGACGCACGCGACGGGCGCGCCCTTGTTGGCTGTCTAATTTCTCATCAGGAGCCGCGCTCTTCACCTGCTGTCAGCCTGTGGTTCAATTTCTCGTGCATGCGCTTCGCACGGCACGGCCGCGCGTGCTCCCTTTCCGCTTGCTATCGCAGCTTCGCACTTCAAGTGTCGTTTGGCACTTAGCCTCTTGAGTTTGTGATGTCTTTATACTGGCCCTTTCTCCCTGGAAAACAGATCTAAAAATCTATGTTGACTGCTCATTTCCCCAGCGGCAGCTGCGTTCAGATGGGCCGCACGGTATCTAAAATCCTTGCCTGGATCAGATATGCTTCACAGCGTTTTTCTTTAAGAACATTAGATACGATTATACATGTACGTGCATATATATATATATATATATATATATATATATATATATATGTAACTGTCAAAAAGAGAAGCGTTTAGATACGTGTACGTATTTTCATATGGAAAATAAGCTTATTGATCTTGGATGCGGGATCATTCGATACGCACCGATACGTTTTGACATGGTTACATACGGTTCGATATGGCGCCCATCGCTAGAAAACATGTCTACTAAACATAGATACGAATAGACACGGCACCCTGTCACTGCCATGCCGAGGCTGCTCAATGACCACGAACAGGGATGACAATACACCTGGACGACAATGATGAGAAGGAAATCATGGCGAACCGGCGGGATGGGGGGGGGCGGCGGGCGAACCGAAGGATCACGGTGACGAGGAGGACGAACCAGGGGAACCATTCTCTTCAATCATTACTCTACTTCATCCCCGTCCTGACTCCCCTTCCTCCACGTTATCCTCTTGACGCTCCCTGCTACTCCATCCACCTCGCTATTCCTGCCTCCTCGCCGCGCGCCCTCATCTTCCCCCTCGTCCGCGCTCATCGTCCAAATCACTCCTGCCCATGCCTCCACATCATGATCCTCATGCACCCTTATCGACATGAATACCACCCCCCACTCCCATGATTCGTCCTCACATTTCTCCTCTCCTCCTACTTCCCCGTGCTCCTCACGAGCTCGCCCTCAGGAGTCCCGTGTTTTACCCCATGTTCGTCAACCTCCTCGGCACTCCCCCGCAGTGGCCACCCTCACGCTCCTCCTCGTCATCCCCATTACCGCCATCGCGATCGTCCCTCGAGCCTGCTGCGCAAGCCCGCAATCGATCACTCTCGCTCCCCAATCATCTTGGATCCTCCTCATCCGCCCTCCTCGGTGCACATATTCTCTTCTCCTTGCCCGCACCATTCCCTTCACTTTCGATTTGACGCATCCTCGTCCTCGTTCTCCGCCCCCTCCTCATCTTTGCTCTCCCCCTCCTAGGATTCCCTGTTCTTTCCGAGTTCTTTCCTGAATTTCGATTTTTCGATGTTATCCACCCTACTCCTCGTCGTCTTTGTCGTCATCTCTCGCCTGCTCACTCCTTATCGCTACGGTGTCCCACTATCCCCATCCAGTTGCTCATTGTTTCAACCAACAGCATAGATCCTGTTCATTCCGAGAGCGCAGCCGACTGCATCCGTTTTGACGAAATTCGATACGAATTGATACAGCGCGGCAATGCCATTCTTTGAATATGAGGTACGAGTCGACATCTCTTCTCAGAGAAGATAGATACGGTCCCAAATGCAAAAAAAAATCCGGAGTCCAGTATCCCCCAACAGGGTTTTTAAACCAACTGCGGTTTCCAAGGTCGATTGCGTGCCCGTCCAGTGCGGGCTGGCATGGCATGAGATGTTTACACGAAAACTTGTGTGACACATGCCTATCAGGAAGCTAACGCTAGAGGGTGTCGTACTCTCTCGCACCTGGTCGACGAATAAGTAAGCTGTCGGGTCGGCACTGTCAGAGGCTCCACCGCCATGCTGTGAACTCGGAAGCAACTGTAAGAGGAAGCGGGAGAGGGCGCGGAAGCGGGGGGGGCATGTCTCAGAAGAGAAATCGTTACGTTGGATGTTTGGGGAGGGCGGAAGGCAGGGCGCGCATGACGGATGCTGAGGCGGCAGAAACGACGACGCCAGGGACGGGGAGGCGGAGGCAGAGGCGCAGCAGCGGGAGGCGGGAGGGGGGAGGAGGGAGGAGGGAAGAGGAGCCAGGCGGGAAACGGGAAGAGGGAGGCGGAGAAGGAATGAAAGAGGTTGTGATTGGAGCGCCTGTACTACGAAACGTCTCAGGCAGAACGGGCCAGACCATCTCGCGCGCAACATCTTCGGGCTTCGCATTGTGAGGATGGCTCAGGCGAAACGGGCAGGACCACCTCGCGAGCGACATCTTGGAGCTCAGTATGGGAAAGATGTCTCAAACGAAACGGGCCGGACAACCTCTCGCACACGTTCTGACAAATCCACGTCACACTCGCTTCCCGTTAGGTCCTCTGCTGTAACTCCCTTCCTTCTCCCTCCTCCTCCTCCTCCTCCTCCTCCTCCTCCTCCTCCTCCTCCTACCCCTCCTCCTCCTCCTCCTCCTCCTCCTCCTCCTCCTCCTCCTCCTCCTCTCCTCCTGCCTGCTCCCTCATCCACATCATTCTCCTCCTTCTCCCTTCCATCTCCTCCTCCTTCTTTCTCCACCTCCTCTTCATCCCGAACGGCATCTCGGAGCCCAGATTTGCGAGGATGTCTCCAGCGTAACGGGCTGGACCACCTCGCGCGCAGAATCTCGGACCCTAGAGTTGCGACGATGTCTCGGGCGAAACGTGCTGCAAAGAAGTCTCAGGCGAAACGGGCCGAACCACCTCGATCGCGGCGTCCCTCCTGGGGCCTCCTGGGGCCTCCTGGGGACCTCCTGGGGCTTCCTCCTGGGCCTCCTGTGGCCTCCTGGACCCCACCTGGGGCTTCCTGAAGCCTCTTGGGGCTCCCAGGGGAGGATATCTAACATGTGGCCGTCTGGCCCCCCCAAATGGGGGGGGCACAAGAGCAGGAAATATTAACGAATCGACACCAGATGTGTATTAACTTGTCACGTTCTGATAGGGGGTCTCCTGGGGCCTCCTGGGAGCCTCCTAGGAATCTCCTGGAGACCCCTGCCTGTCCTGGGCGTCCTGCGTCCTCCTGAAGCCCTCTGGGGCCTCCTGGGGCTCCCAGGGTCCCAGGGGGGAATCTGTAACATGTGGTCATCTGGGCCCCCAGGCTGGACCACCTCTTGCGCGGCATCTGGGAGCTCAGAGTTGCGAGAATGTCTCGTGCGAAACGGGCCGGACCACCTCTTGCGCAGGGCATCTCAGAGCTCAGAGTTGCGAGCATGTCTCAAGCGAGACGGGCAGGACCACCTCGCGCAGGGCATCTCAGAGCTCATAGTTGCGAGGATGCCTCAGGCGAAACGGGCTGGACCACGTCGCGCGCGGCATCTCCGAGGTCAGAGTTGCGAGGATGACTCAGGCGAAATGGGCTGGACCACCTCTTGCGGGGCAGCTCAGAGCTCAGAGTTTCGAGGATAACTCAAGCGAAACGGGCCAGACCACCTCTCGCGCGACATCAAATAGCTCAGAGTTGCGAGGATGTCTCAAGCAAAACGGGCCAGACCACCTCGCGCACGGCATATCAGGGCTCAGAGTTTGGAGGATGTCTCAAGCGAAACGGCCCGGACCACCTCTTGCGCGGCATCTCGGAGCCCAGAATTGCGAGGATGATTCATGCGAAATAGGCTGGACCACCTCTTGCGCGGCATCCCAGAACTTAGAGTTGCGAGGATGTCTCAGGCGAAACGCGCTGGACCACCTCGCGCACGGCATCTCAGAGCTCAGAGTTTGGAGGACGTCTCAGGCGATACGGGCCAGACCACCTCTCGCGCGGCATCTGGGAGCTCAGAGTTTGGAGGATGTCTCAAGCGAGACGGGCCCGACCACCTCTCGCGCGGCATCTGGGAGCTCAGAGTTTCGATGATGTCTCAAGCGAAACGGGCCGGACCACCTCTTGCGCGGCATCTGGGGACTCAGAATTTGAAAGATGTCTCACGCGAAACGCCCAATCCCGGACAACTCAGAAACGAGAGTTGCGAGGATGTCTCAGGCGAAACGGCCTGGACCACCAAATTTTTCGAGGACGTCCCTGCTCTGAATTCCCTCGGCTGGAACTAGCTTCTATCACAACAGCACCCCGTTCAGCAAGCTGTTTGGGAAAAAAATCTGAGAAAATATATACTGTTCGAAATACAAAAAAAAATAGCCAGAGTGCAGTATCCCCAAACAGGTTTTTTTTACCCACTGCGGTGTCCAAGGTCGATTGCGTGCCCGTCCAGTGCGGGCTGGCATGGCATGTTAGAACATGATAACATCGTGAATAAAATCGTCGTCGCTAGCGGGCGCACGTCTCAAAAGAAAAATCGTGACGTTGGATGTTTGGGGAGGGCGGAAGGCAGGGCGCGCATGACGGATGCTGAGGCGGCAGAAACGACGACGCCAGGGACGGGGAGGCGGAGGCAGAGGCGCAGCAGCGGGAGGCGGGAGGGGGGAGAAGGGAGGAGGGAAGAGGAGCCAGGCGGGAAGCGGGAAGAGTGAGGCGGGAGAAGGAATGAGAGAGGTTGTGATTGGAGCCTCTGTGCTACGAAACGTCTCAGGCAGAACGGGCCAGACCATCTCGCGCGCAACATCTTCGAACTTCGCAATGTGAGGATGGCTCAGGCGAAACGGGCAGGACCACCTCGCGAGCGACATCTTGGAGCTCAATCTTTCAACGATGTCTCAAACGAAACGGCCCGGACAACCTCTCGCACACGTTCCGACAAATCCACTTCACATTCGCTTCCCGTTAGGTCCTCTCCTGCAACTCTCTTCCTTCCTCCTCCTCCTCCTCCTCCTCCTCCTCCTCCTCCTCCTACCCCTCCTCCTGCCTGCTCCCTCATCCACATCATCCTCCTCCTTCTCCCTTCCATCTCCTCCTCCTCCTC
The DNA here is from genome assembly GCA_963575745.1 of Prorocentrum cordatum. Classification (NCBI taxonomy): domain Eukaryota; class Dinophyceae; order Prorocentrales; family Prorocentraceae; genus Prorocentrum; species Prorocentrum cordatum. The sequence goes on from CAUYUJ010016793.1 coordinate 296,191, forward strand.
CTTCTCCTTCTCCTCCTCCTCCGCCTCCTCTTCATCCCGAACAGCATCTCGGAGCCCAGAGTTGCGAGGATGTCTCCAGCGTAACGGGCTGGACCACCTCGCACGCGGCATCTTGGACCCCAGAGTTGCGACGATGTCTCGGGCGAAACGTGCTGCGAGGAAGTCTCAGGCGAAACGGGCCGGACCACCTCGAGCGCGGCGTCTCAGAGCTCCGAGTTGCGGGGGGGCCTCCTGGGGCCTCCTGGGGCCTCCTGGGGACCTCCTGGGGCTTCCTCCTGGGCCTCCTGTGGCCTCCTGGACCCCACCTGGAGCGTCCTGAAGCCTCTTGGGGCTCCCAGGGGAGGATATCTAACATGTGGCCGTCTGGACCCCCCAAAATGCGACGGGGGCCACAAGAGCAGGAAAAATCAACGAATCGACACCGGATGTGCATTAACTTGACACGTTCAAATAGGGGGCCTCCTGGGGCCTCCTGGGAGCCTCCTGGGAATCTCCTGGGGACCCCTGGGGCCTTTCCTGGGCGTCCTCCGGCCTCCTGAAGCTCTCTTGGGCCTCCTGGGGCTCCCAGGGTCCCAGGGGGGATATGTAACACGTCGTCTTCTGGGCCCCCAGGCTGGACCACCTCTTGCGCGGCATCTAGGAGCTCAGAGTTGCAAGAATGTCTTGTGCGAAACAGGCCGGACCACCTTGCGCACGGCATCTCAGAGCTCAGAGTTGCGAGGATGTCTCAGGCGAAACGGGCCGGACCACCTCGCGCAGGGCATCGCAGAGCTCAGAGTTGCGAGGATGTCTCAGGCGAAACGGGCTGGACCACGTCGCGCGCGGCATCTCCGAGGTCAGAGTTTGGAGGATGTCTCAAGCGAGACGGGCCCGACCACCTCTCGCGCGGCATCTGGGAGCTCAGAGTTGCGAGGATGTCTCAAGCGAGACGGGCAGGACCACCTCGCGCGCGGCATCTCAGAGCTCAGAGTTGCGAGGACGTCTCAGACGAAACGGGCCGGACCACCTCTCGCGCGGCATCTCGGAATGCAGAAGTGCAAGGATGTCTTAGGCGAAACGGGCGAGACCACCTCTCGCGCGGCATCTGGGAGCTCAGAGTTTGGAGGATGTCTCAAGCGAGACGGGCCCGACCACCTCTCGCGCGGCATCTGGGAGCTCAGAGTTTCGATGATGTCTCAAGCGAAACGGGCCGGACCACCTCGCGCACGGCATATCAGGGCTCAGAGCCAGGATGTCTCAGGCGAAACGGGCCGGACCACCTCTTGCGCGGCATCTGAGCCTAGAGTTTCGAGGATGTCTCAGGCGAAATGGACTGGACCACCTTGCGCACGGCATCTCAAAATTCAGAGATGCGAGGATGTCTCCAGCGAAACGCGCCAGACCACCTCGCGCACGGCATCTCAGAGCTCAGAGTTTAGAGGATGTCTCAGGCGATACGGGCTGGACCACCTCTTGCGCGGCATCTAGGAGCTCAGAGTTTGGAGGATGTCTCAGGCGAAACGAGCCGGACCACCTCGCGCACGGCATATCAGGGCTCAGAGTTTGCAAGATGTCTCAGGCCAAACGGGCCGGACCACCTCTTGCGCGGCATCTGGGAAGTCAGAGTTTGGAGGATGTCTCACGCGAAACGCCCAATCCCGGACAACTCGGAAACGAGAGTTGCGAGGATGTCTCAGGCGAAACGGCCGGGACCACCAAATTTTTGTTGAGGCCGTCTCTGCTTTGATATCCCTCGGCCGGAGTTAGCTTCTATCACAACGGCACCCCGTTCAGCAAGCTGTTTGGGGAAAAAAGTTCAGATACGGCGGCGCTCCCGTGCAGGCCGGGGGCGCGCATCTGAAATACATCTAATTTTGCCATCGCTGCAGAAAATTAGCTACACTAGGCTTCTCGCCTGCACCAAAGCGCGATCACATCTAAACGCATCTACTATGTTTAAATACGTCTTGCAGGGTTAGCTAGCGCGTAATTCGTGTACTTTACTTTGGTTTCCCCCTTTTGCGCCTGCTTCGCTCACATCCCCCCAGCTTGTGTTGGCGCATGCCCTGTCGGGCGTTCGAGCCGCCCTCGCTTTTTGTTAGGGTCTTCTATGTTTTGCCTGGCCTGGGACAGGGGCACATGCCCGCAAGCATTAATCGCAGAGCACAACACATCGCTCATACCTCCGTCCGACGATGACCTTCCTCCATCCGATCCCTCATCGTCCTTCATCCTCCCTCCTCCCCCACCGCCATCCTCCACCACCCCGCTTAGTGCTTAGCCTCCCTCATTCCCTTCGCGGATCTGCATGCCTTCATGCTCCTCGAAGCTCTTCCCACTCACCCACCCGAATATTTCGCGGACCCCCGATTCGGAGTGGCCCGGGGAAGGCATACATTTTCCCGGCGGCGGGGAAGGGCACGCACGTTCACTGCGCATGTCGCTCTTCGGCGAACGTCGAGTTGACGCCCTCTTGGCCTGGCCTCCATTCGCGGCTTCTCGATCTCTCGCATCTGGCACCCGGTCGAAGTTGGGCAAGCTCAGCCTAAAGTGTGGAAAACAACGAAGGACAGACGCTCAGGCCTTGAATGGATCGAATCGCTACATCGGATCGGATCGAAAACGGAATCGCATCGTCAGCAAATCCTTCCGAATCGAATCAGAATCGGATCGCGGCCACCTAGCCCCGGCTGGATCGGATCGGAATCGCGGCCCAAGCTGGCGAATCGAATCGCGCTTTGACCTCCTCGTCTCCCTCTTCCCCCCAAGGGAGACGTCGGGCCTGCGAGGAGCGCCTCCAGCCCTGCGAGCCCACCGAGCGCCCTGGCGGCCAACCCGCGACGCGCACGCGGGTACCACTGTCGAGAGAGGCGGCAGCCGTGCAGAACGCAGAGGCGAGAGAGTGAGCATTTGCTGAGTAGCGCAAGCGGAAAAGAAAAGCCTGCGCCCCCTTTCTCCTACATTCTGCTCCTCTTCTTCCTCCTACATCTCCTCCTCCTCCTCTGCCTCCTCCTCGTCTTCCCCATCAGCATCAGAATCATCATCATTATCATCATCATCATCATCATCATCAGCAGCATCATCATCATCAGCATCATCATCAGCATCATCAGCAGCATCATCATCAGCAACATCCTCAGCAGCATCATCATCAGCATTATCAACAACAACAACAACATCATCATCATCATCATCATCATCATCATCATCATCATCAGAATCATCAGAATCATCAGCATCGCCAACATAATCAGCATCATCATCAACCTCATCATCCCTATCGTCATCATCAGCAGCAGCATCATAAGTATCATCAGCCACATCAGTAGCATCCTCAACAGTATCATCGTCATCATCGTCGTCATCATCAGCACCCATAATCATCAGCATCATCAGCGGCAGTATCACAAACACAAGCATCATCGGAATCCTTAGCATCATCGTCGTCGTCATTACGATCCTCGTCATCATCATCAGCAGCAACAGCATCTTCATCATTATCCGCAGCAGCATCATAACAATCAATACTTGACATCATACACATCACCATCACTATCACCATCACCATCATCATCAGCATCATTAAGATCAGCATCAGCATCAGCATGGTCATCAACAGCATCATCCTCATCATCATTATCATCATCAGCAACAGCATCATCACTATCATCCTCATCCTCATCATCGTCAACAACGTCATCAACATCATCATCACCATCATCATCATCAGCATCATCATCATCGTCATCATCATAACTATCATTACAAATAAGTCTAGTACAAATATGAAAAACTACAAAAACATATAAATACATGCAAATATACAAACATATAACCGTATTCGCAATGTAGGAAGAAGAAGAAGAACACTGATAATCACCATCAGCATCGTCATCGTCATCATCGTGCTGCTTGTGCAGATACTATCTCCTTGAGCGTCGTCGCGACGTCGTATCGCATCGTGGTATTCATCCTCCGTCATTTCCCCCCGCTCCTGCAGTCAATCATGATTTCATCATGCCTTCCCTGATCCACCACCACCATAATCATGATCATCCCCTGCCCGTCTCCTCCTGCTCATCCACCTTCCTCCTTCGTTTCCTCCTCCTCCTCGTCGTCCTCCTGCATCTTCAGCGCCCCTATTCGTGGCAACCTTGAAGGATAAAGAGACAAGGTGGAAAGGCAAGCGCATAGTACTTGCAAGCTTAGCTTCCGCATCATTCATGACGCCCGTATCTACCGGCTCCGAACGTCCATTTATTATACTGCGCTCTAGCCCGTCATCACCCACCACCCTCGCTCGCTTGGAGCTTCGTTGAGACTCCACATGTTCCATGTCCCCTTCCCGAGGACACGCCGTGTGTAGATGAGAGGCAACGATAGGGGGGACCGGCTCAGGGAAAAACACACCGACCTGAAATCGGCGATGCATCGCCGATAGATCGGCGATGGGCCCCCAATGGCGAAACCGAACGCTCCTGGGCGGGGCGGGGTATCGGGCCCCTCTCGGCGATCAGTGGGCGATCGGGCGGTCGATGCTTTCCGCCCTGAGCTTATCCACCCCTGATGCTCCGACCAGCCACAACAGGGGGAGATGTGTTCCTTGATCCTCCTGGGGGAACCCATCGCGTCGACGACCTCACGAGGAGGGATCGAAACCGATGGGTCCTCCAGGAGGGTTAAGGACACGCCGTCTGTCTGGTCCCAGTCTCCCACTATGATCGATCTGACGTTGCCCCCGAGCCTGCGGCACCGCGGCGCGGGACTCGCGCAGGGCGTGCTCGAGAGAGAGAGAGACAGAGAGAGAGCAGGCAGGCTGTGAGCGCCTGGCCACGACCACTGGTCCAACTGTTGGCGGTTCAAAGATGGAGCCTTGAAACATGGGCCCCTGAGGATGAGAAACGGATCACACATTGAACATCAACTGTTCGAGGCCACTCGTCCTTAGAGTCCCGTCCGTCCCTGAGGACCCCATCTTCGAACCGGAAGCACTTATCCCCCAGCCCCCCCCTCCCGCCGACCACAACTGGGGAGATGCGATCCTCGCACCCCCGATCCAATGAGGGGCAACGTTGGGGGGGACCAGCTCAGCGGGGAAACATAGAGCTCGAGTCGGCGATGCATCGCCGATATATTGGCGATAGGCCCCGATAGCAATTCCGCACGTTCCTGGGCGGGGCGGGCTATCGGGCTCCTGTCGGCGATCAGTGGGCGACTGGAGGTCGATGCATCCCCCCTGAGCCTTCCGCCCACTGAGGTTACCCCTGATCCACTTCACGTATCCCCCGTCCCCCCCGCCGACCACAACCTGGGGAGGCTCCTGACCCCCCTGAGAGATCCCTCGAGAGGTGTGCCGAGGCCGATGAGCACCTCGGAGGGGCGGGGTCTACACCCCAGCTGTGGCTTGCCCGCCCTCGCCCTCCACGGGCCACGGGAGGAGAGGGCGTCTCGCGACAAGGGGCCTCCGGCGGACGGGCGCGGGCTGTTTCAACTCGCGAAGTCATACCCTGCCCTCTCGGCTCCCTTGCGGAAGCGAGAGGCGCCCGTCCCGGCCGAACGGCATCCGCAACCCACAATTCGGCGGGGACAAAGTGCGCGCCACGACGCCGAAAGCGTGCGCGGACCCGCCGCAGGAGGTCGCTCCGGCGCGATCTCGCTTGTGCGCGCGGGATGCGGCGCGGTCGAGGCCTGGTCAAGCAGTCAAAGCCATCAAAAACAGAGATGATGATGATGATGATGATGATGATGATGATGATGATGATGATGATGATGATGATGATGATGATGATGATGATGATGATGATGATGATGTGGTGATGTGGTGGTGGTGATGGTGATGGTGATGGTGATGTGATGGTGATGGTGATGGTGATGGTGATGATGATGGTGATGGTGATGGTGATGGTGATGGTGATGGTGATGGTGATGGTGATGGTGATGGTGATGGTGATGATGGTGATGGTGATGGTGATGGATGATGGTATGGTGATGGTGATGGTGATGGGTGATGATGATTGATGATGATGATGATGATGATGATGATGATGATGATGTGATGATGATGATGATGATGATGATGATGATGATGATGATGATGATGATGATGATGATGATGATGATGATGATGATGTTGTGATGATGATGATGACGATGTGATGATGATGCTGATGCTGATGCTGATGCTGATGATGATGATGGTGATGGTGATGGTGATGGTGATGGTGATGGTGATGGTGATGGTGATGGTGATGGTGATGGTGATGGTGATGGTGATGATGGATGATGATGATGATGATGATGCTGATGATGATGATGATGATGATGACGATGACGATGCTGATACTGATGATGCTGATGATGATGATGACGATGATGATGTAGTTGTTGATGATGATGTTGTTGGTGACGATGTTGATGATGATGCTGATGCTGATGCTGATGCTGATGCTGATGCTGATGATGATGATGATGATGATGATGATGATTATGATGATCATGATGGGCATGAATTGTAAGAGGAGGGATGGATCCGTGGCCATTTTGGGCGCCGCATCGCGGATGCATCGGCAATGCGGCGGGATCCTCCGACTCCATCTGCTCTGGCCTCAAATGGCAGGCCTGGAGACATGGGTCCCCGAGGGAAACGTGCCCTGGACCCGCGGGCAGCGCTTGAGCTTCGTGGCAGTCCCAGGGCCCAAAGAGGTCCCTGGGAGCCCGAAAAAGGCCCGTTTCACTCAGGACCACTTGCTTCACGGCGACAACCGTATACCAGACCAACTCGATGCATGCCGCCGCCGCGCGTGCCCGTACGCGCGGAAACGCACATCGAAACGGTCTGGTGAACGGCTGGCGTCGTCCAGGGATCGGATCGTTCGACCTTGGAGGATCGCGCCTTTCCAATAACGCGGATTGCTCGATGCCGACCAATTCTGGGCCACTGGCGGCGTTCAATATTGAACGCCCGCGCTGGGGTGACCGCCGCGTCGACACGACGCGAACCTGTCAGACCCCTAGGACTAAGCTACCGACCGCACATCCATGGCATCGACGCCTGCGGCGAAAGCGAGCGTGGCGCTGGGGCGATGGATGTGCAGCCCTCGAGCTGGTCCAAATTTCGCCGTGCTCCCCTCTCCGTTACGTCGCAAAGCTCACATTCCATCCCAAAGCACCAGTGATCAAGCCAATGAGCGTTCGCATCGCACCTACAATCATGAAACTCGAAAACTGCTGAAACGGCGCATGGCCGCGGGCGGTCAGAGCTCGTCGAAATCGATAGTCTTCTTCGTGGTTGCGACGGGCGGCGGGTCTTTCCTCAAGGACGCAACAAGAGAAACTAACAGTGCCTACTCATCTTCCTAATTCCTCCATGATTGTCTGACGTCGACTCTGCGATACCTGGCTCGGGTAATTCCACAGAACTCCGCAGCCCAATCGCCGACGAGACAACATGGAAGCGTCGCTTCAGAACGCGTCATGCTTCATGCTGGACGTGTGAGAAAATCTGACAACAAATCTGCGTCGGCGTCATCCTTCTCTGCCTCATGTCCTTCCTCATTCTCGTCTCCTCGTCCCCATTCAGCCTCCCCGTCCTCTGCCTCCTTTCCTGTCCCAGCAAATATATTCCACCTACTCCTCCTCATCGTTCTGGCGTCTCCTCCTATTGCACTACCAAGGCCCACGCTCGAAATATCGCACTGCTAGACAGCCAGCTGTCCTCTTCCCGTTCTTCCGCGACTTGCCACGGCGAGACCTGCAACATAATGAGACACACTTGGATAAAAAAAAGCACACAACCTCAAATTCAACGTGCACAACCTGACAAAAAGCACCCAAACACCCGTGCAATTCAAAATACACCCACGTGCAGCAATGATCCGAATTCGCAGTTGATCCTCAATGCTGACCTACGCTTGCCACCTGGCCCGTACTCCCAAATCTTCGCCAGTGCAAGTATATCTCCCTCGTTGGACACTGGACTGCATTCAACGCCAATCGTGCTGGAGAATGCTGCCCATGACCCATGATTGAAAGGCGCAGTTGGCCAACTCCTCTGAAATAATGGCGAGACCCTACCCTCTTCGGAACGACCTGGCGCGCGGTGTGCGTAGAAATCCTCCCGCAGCACACTCATCGAGAATATTCCAGCACTTACTTCACCCAATACTCTACACGCGATCGCGACCTGAAGTTTCCGATCCTAGGTTGCGTTGCCACCATGTCGCTTCCTTCTGGGCACAGAGCGTACCTCCTTTTGTCGCGAACGAGCGCGAACTCTGCAAGCAATCATCTCCTCAAAGATCACAGGCGTACGTTTCGCACCCGTAACGAAAAGCCGAGCAATTATGCTCGGGGTACATGGAGATGGACTCTTCATAAAAAGAACAAAAATTAAGCTTGTCCGCGAATACGCGGGTCGGGGGGCGTCCAAGAGGGGGGCGTGAAAAAGGAGGGGATGCCCATCATGGCACGACGCGTGTGCGCGGACGGCGTAGGGGCAGAGGGCGTTGAAAGAAGAAGGGGAAGCCACGAAATCTGCCCCACTCCCCCCAAAAAAAATCATCACCCCCCTCTTGGACGCCCCTGAAAGAGCAGGGAGTTCACCCAGAGTCTGAGCAAGACCAGAGAAGGAGAATAGCCCAGCACAATCACCAAGCTGCCAGGCTGCATTGTCTGCGCCATGGGCATCTTCAGCACAACGACGCCCTTTATAATTTAGAAACCACATTGACGAGATCTATCACATATTGATAACTAAGAAGCCATCCTGCGGGTGATAAGGAACTTCGGTGGTGCACGTTGCAATTTGCAATGGCCTCGGGCCACGTGGCACTGTCTATCGTATCAACGGTATTATTGTTCAGCGATATGTCTAGCTAGCCACCTACAAATCTATCAAACTAGCGTAAATAACTGCCGAACCATCTCACAACCGAGATGACAAGGCATCGAACGAACAAAGCTGCTCACTGTTTGAGTACCGCCACAACTACATACCGAACTCTAACTAACGGCCTATCGGATGATGTAGCTAGCTAGCGGGTTACCGTGTAACGGCATTAATAAAACATAAAGCACCAACGGCTAACGAGTTGCATCCATCTGACCCTTTGGGGGCGCAAGATGTGAAGCATGTGGGTGGAACGCTGTTTTGTTGCATGTCATGTGTCATGCTTCCTGCCGATCTGGACCTGTCTCCATTATACGGTCAACTAGAAGGCTCGCGGCGCCCAAAGAAGAACCTGCGCTTGGGGGTGGTCCTTCAGTCTCTTGGCCGCCCTAAGTTTCCCCAACATTCCTGTAAGGACGCCACCGGAAGGCCGAGCGAAAGATCCCAAAGACACGAAGACGGCTTCAAAAAACATCGCTGAAGGCCTCAACGGCCAGACGTGGCCCCAAAATACCTCTAAAACGACCCAGCGATGTGGTGTCATGGTGTGTCCTGTTTGGTTCCGAGGATGTCCCGAGATGGCCTCAAGCTGGTCCCAGTTGCCCGAATCTTGCCCGCTCGCGGGCGACTCGTGGGCGCCCCGTGGTGGGTGGGTGTGGTAGGGCTTCGTCTCCTGCCCACCCGTGTCCGCCCGTGGGCGCTTCGTGGGCGCCCCGTGCGCTGGGTGCACCGCATAACTCGCAATTGTTTTATTGCATCACTGAGCTGAATCACAGACCTTGCGCCACACAACTTTCACCGCATAACTTGCACCACATAAACTGCAACACGCTCGGAATGCGTCACAAGGATGGCAACGCATAGCTTGCACCAGACGGCGGTCAACATAAATATCGCACCACGAATGTCGCACCACGTGGTGTGCATCACATAAGTGATGCCACGTTGTTTGCACCACGTAGCTTTCACATCATAGCTTGCACCACATGGTATACACCTCAGTGTGCGCACTCAAACATAGCTGATACCGTACAGCTGTCACAACACACCTGCACCGCGTAGCACGCACCATATAGCTTGCACAATCCACACAGCGAATAACACATAGCTTACACAGCATCGCTTGGGAAAATCTTAGCTAGCATCACACATCTTACACATTGTGCGCAGTGTTCTCCTACTTTCCCTATAAAAAGGGGAATTCAACGCCCACCACCACCCAAGGAATACCACTCCCCCTGTGATACTGCAAGTGTACATATGATTATGCGTCATTGACCATTTTCCATATGATCGCATACCATCAAAGCCGGTCCTGGCGTCGCCCCCATTTCGCCCCTGTCGAATAACACCACGCGGGGCACATGCGTTGATCTAAGATGAGCTGAGCGCGCGAGCCCCGACGAAATATAACCATGCGGACCACATGCGCGCGCGCAAAACGAAACCCTTCCAATAATGTTTGCTTTCGTTGCGATATCACCGTAAACACATCTAACACCCGACTGTACTTCAACAAAACTGTTCAACTGTTCATCCCGCGCGCTCTCGCGGATTCCCGGGGAAACAAGTGCATTGTCGGCCAACTTTCCTGTCCAACCAAGCCTTCGCGCGCGCATGTCGAACTTATTACAACGCCCTCGCGCGCTTGCCAGAGGCATGGTCCCTGTCAAAAAATACCATGCGGGGCACCGTCATCATCATTGCCCTCGGAAGCGTCGTGGTCATTCTCATCATCGTTCGTCGACGCCGTCGTCCGCGCTGTTTCCCGCAAAATGGACTTTGCCCGCGCGACGAGTGTCAGTGCACTAATGAACACGATGACATAGTATCGGAGGAGCTCCACGCTGTAACTGGATTCGCGACCTCATGGGTTCTACCACCTTATCGTCGTTTGATGACGCTGTCGTCCGCGCTGTTTCCCGCAAGATGGATTTTGCCCGCGCCACGAGGGTCCGCGTGCCAATGAGCTCGACGAAATTTGCGGACGAGTTCCACGCTGTAACTGCAGCCGCGACCTTATGAGGTTTGCCGACCAAGATGCGGGTAAAAGCGCGGGATGTTTGCTCGCGCGTGGGGGGGTGGTCACGCGCGGCGCAGCGCGGCCAAAAGAAATTAGATTCAGCCCACGCCACCACAGCGGGATTATCACTCCCCCCAGGGGCGCTGCAATTTACATATGATTCTGCCTCCTTGTTCATTTTCCATGTGAACTCATACCATCCCAGCTGGCCCCGGCGTCGACCCCCCCCCCCTCCTTTCATCCCTGTCAATTAACACCACGAGGTGCAGACGCGTTGATGTAAGATGAGCTGAATGCACGGACCCCGATGAAATAAAACCATGCGGGCCGCGCGCGCGCAAGACGACATTGTTCTAAAACCCGTTGTTTGCGTGGCGAGTCCAGCGTGAAACACCAAAAAACCCAAATGATGCTTCAACAAAAACTTTTCAACATGTCATCCCGCGCGCTCTCGCGCATTCCTAGGAAACCCAATACTCGTTCAATTTCCTTGTCCAAGGGGGCCTTCGCGCGCGCATGTCGGACTTATTACAATGCCCTCGCGCGCTTGCCAGAGGCATGACCCCTGTCAAATAATACCATGCGGGGCGCCGTCATCACTGCCGTCGGAAGCGTCGCGACCATTCTCGTCGTCGTTTGTCGACGCCGTCGTCCGCGCCGTCTCCCGCAAGATGGATTTTGCCCGCGCCACGAGGGTCCGCGTGCCAGTGAGCTCGGTGAAATTTGCGGACGATCTCCACGCTGTAACTGCAGCCGCGACCTTTTGAGTTTTGCCGACCAAGATGCGGGTGGGAGGGTGGGATGTTTGTACGAGCATGGGAGGTGGCCACGCGCGGCGCAGAGTGGTAAATTACACCGCATAGCTGGCACCGCATCAGTTTACCCACACCGATTACACTACGTAGGTGATAGGACATGGTTCCCACTAGGTAGCGTGCACGACATCGGTTGCACTTTATAGCTTGCACCACGTATATTGGTATAGACCGCGGCGGGGCCATTACGGCCGGCTGAAGACCCTAAGGTTGCATAAGGTAGGGCCTACTGAAGGCCCTAGGCTCGCCTAGGGTAGTGCCTACTGAAGGCCCTAGGCTTGCCAAGGGTAAGGCCTTCTGAAGGCCCTAGGTTTGCCAAGGATAAGGCCTGCTGAAGGCCCTAGGTTTGCCAATGGTAGGGCCTGCTGAAGGCCCTAGGATAGCCCTGGTGGTAGACCCTAGGGGTAGACCCTAGGATTAGTTGTAGGGTAGCCCTAGGGGGTAGGCTCTAGGGGTAGCCCTAGGGTAGAACTACGGGTATGCCCTACGGGTAGCCCTAGAGTAGCCCTAGGGTTAGGCCCTACGGATTGCCCTAGGGTAGCCCTGGGGGTAGGCCCTGGGCCTGGGGTCCTCCTCGTCCGTCCCCTCCTTCAACCCGAAGCTCCTCTTCCTCCTCCTCCTCTTCCTTCTCTTCCTCCTCCTCCTTCTCTCTCTCTCTCTCTCTCTCTCTCTCTCTCTCTCCCCCTCTTCCTCCTCTCCGTCCCCCTCGTCCAACCCGAAGCTCGTCGTCCTCTTCCTCCTCCTCCTCCTCCTCATCCTCCAACCCGAAGCTCCTCCTCCTCCTCCTCCTCCTCCTCCTCCTCCTCCTCCTCCTCTCCTCCTCCTCCTCCTCCTCCTCCTCCTCTTCCTCCCCTCCCCCTCCCCCCCTCCCCCTCCCCCTCCCCCTCCCCTCCCCCTCCCCTCCCCCTCCCCCTCCCCCTCCCCTCCCCCTCCCCCTCCCCCTCCCCCTCCCCCTCCCCCTCCCTCCCCCCCCTCCCCCTCCCCTCCCCCTCCCCCACCCCCTCCCCCTCCCCCTCCCCCCTCCCCCTCCCCCTCCCCCTCCCCCCCTCCCCCTCCCCCTCCCCCTCCCCCTCCCCCTCCCCCTCCTCCTCCTCCTCCTCCTCCTCCTCCTCCTCCTCCTCCTCCTCCTCCTCCTCCTCCTCCGCCGCCTCCTCCTCCGCCTCCGCCTCCGCCTCCGCTCCGCCTCCGCCTCCGCCTCCGCCTCCGCCTCCGCCTCCTCCTCCTCCTCCTCTCCTCCTCCTCCTCCTCCTCCTCCTCCTCCTCCTCCTCCTCCTCCTCCTCCTCCTCCTCCTCCTCCTCCTCCTCCTCCTCCTCCTCCTCCTCCTCCTCCTCCATTTTCATCTTCCCCCTTCTCCCCCATCCTCCTGCCTGCTTCCTCCTCCTCCTCCTCCTCCTCCTCCTCCTCTGGCTCCTCCTCCTCCTCCCCTTTTTCATATTCCCCCTTCTCCCCCATCCTCCTGCCTGCTTCCTCCTACTCCTCCTGCTCCTCCTCCTCCTCCTCCTCCTTTCCTCCTCCTCCTCCTCCTCCTCCTCCTCCTCCTCCTCCTCCTCCTCCTCCTCCTCCTCCTCCTCCTCCTCCTCCTTTTCTTTCGCCTACTCCTTCCCCTAGATCGCACATGGAGGGGGGTCCGTGCGGGCCCACGGCAGGCGGGCCGGGCCGGTCGGGCGGGACATTAAAGCATGCTGTGTCGCGTCAGCATGTGCCCGGCACGTGGGCGCCCGTGGCGGGCCGGCCGGGTCGGGTCGGGCGGGGCATTAAAGTATGTTGTGGTGCATCATCACATGCCTGGTACGCGAGCACCCGTGACGGGCGGGTAGCGCGTCCGTGGCGGCGCGCGTCGGGTCGAGCGGGCGGGACATTAAGGTATATCGGGGTGCGTCCTCCCATGCCTGGCGGGCGAGCTGCCAGGAAGGGCGGGTCGCGGGTCTGTCGGGCGGGCGGGTGGAACCATCAAAATATGCTGTGGTGCATCACTTTTTGCCTGGACCGCGGGCACCCGTGTCGGGCGGTCGGGTCGGGCGGGCGGGACATTAAGGCATGCTGTTGCGCATCAGGAGTTGCCTGGACCGAGGGCACCCGTGGCGGGCGGGTCGCGCTGTTGCCTGGCGGCTCTGGTAGGGCGGGCGCGACATTAAAGTATACTCTGCCGCATCAATATTTGTCTGGCACGCGGGCGCCCGTGGCAGTCGGGCTGGGTCTGGCGGGCAGGATATGCAAGTATGTTGTGGTGCATCATCACACGTCTCTTCCTTTTCCTCCTCCTCCTCCTTCTCCTCCTGCTCCTCCTCATAATATTACTATTTCTTCTTTTGGCTACAAGTCGTATCATAATTATTATCTTTCTAATGTTATTACTATTATGCTTATTCTCCAGATTTGTCTTATTAATCGTCATGTTCCTGCTCCTTCTCCTCCTCCTCCGCCTCCTCCTTCTCCGGCTCCTCCTCCTCCTCCTCCTCCTCCTGATCTTCCTCCTCCTCCTCCTCCTCCTCCTCCTCCTCATCCTCATCCTCCTCCTCCCCCTGCTCCTCCTCCTCCTCCTCCTCCTCCTCCTCCTCCTCCTCCTCCTCCTCGTGTTCCTCGTTGTCCTCCTGCTCCTCCTGCTCCTCCTCCTTCTCCTCCTCCTCCTCCTCCTCCTCGTCCTCCTCGTCCTTCTTTTGTGCAGTCACCGTGCGCTGCCGAGGGGGCGCCGCGTCTGACCCCCTCCCTCCTGCTCCTCTTCCTGCTCCTCCTCCCCTCCTCCTCCCCCCCCCCCTCTCACCACCCTCCCCCAACCTCCCTCCTCTCCTCCTCCCCCCTCTCTCCCCCTCCTCCTCCTCTCCTCCCACCGCCCTCCCCCCTCCTCCCACCTCACTCCCTCCTCTCCTCCCACTGGCCTGGGGTAGCCCCAGGGGTAGGCCCTGGGGGCAGCCCTGGGGTAGCCCTAGAGGTGGGCCTTGGAAATCCCCAGGAGTAGGCCGTAGGGGTAGGCCTGTTGTACCCGCCGTAGGGGTAGGCCCAAATAGTGGGCCTCGGGCTGACCTTCCTTCCGGCGTCTATAAAGCATAGATGACGATCCAGAACGCAAGATGTCACACCAGGGGGTCCAGGACTAGTACATATACATACGTAAATACACACAAGGCTGCATTGGCGCTTCGGGCAATGCACACGAAACTGCGCTGGCGCTCCGCACGCATGCAGGATGAGAAAGAGAGGAGAGAGAGAGAGAGAGAGAGAGAAAAGAGAGAGAGAGAGAGAGATTACACACGCACACACATATGTACTAGAACCACGCGCGTTTAGTGTCTAGCCGACTGCGCAGGCGTTGTTCGTAAACTTTGCGCTAATCCGCGAACCCCAGGATACCCAGGGAGGGGATCCCCAGGCAAGGACAGCCAATGGCGAGTGGAGGTGCTGGGCCTTTTGGGAAATAGCTTAAGCTTTGGCGGGCAGTCGCGAGCCGTGCGAGATCGACGTGCGACGCGTCGGAAGGCTCCGAGTATTTCCCAGACTGTGCAAGTGACGTGACTGACACGGTGGCCGAGGCGGGCCCCAGAGGCTCTGGGCCGCCAGGCAGGCGCCGCCGCAGCCGCCCCCGCGGGCGCCGCCGCCGCCGCCGCCGCCGCCGTCGCGATGATCGTCGTGGTGGTCGTCGTGGTGGTCGTGGTGGTGGTTGTGGTCGTCTCTGGACGTGATCAGACGATTGCACGTTCTGGGGCGTGCTTTGATTTTCTGGGGCCTCCGGGGGCCAGAGTCTTGAGATCTGTGGGGCCTCCACGGCTTCCAAAGGACTCCTGGAGCTCTCCTGAAACTCCCACAGGCCCCCAAGAGAGCTGTAGAGGACAGCCTGGGGGGGGGCCAAAGGAGCGCCAAGGAACTCCCAGAGCGGCCCCTGAGCCCCAAAAATTCAAGACACACATTTAGCACAACGCCAACCTTGACGAGGAAGCGGTTTGTGTAAAATGTGAATTGAATTGGGGGCCCTCGTGGGACCGTCTCCGAGATCTCTTGGGGCGTGTTGGGCGCGTCTGGAGCCGTCTTGGGGGTCTCATGGGCCGTCTGAAGGACCTCTTGGGGGCCTTCTGGGCCGTCTCGGGGCGGTCTTGGGGCCTCTTGAGACGTCGTGGAGCGCCGAAAGCTCGAAAAATCAAGACCTTCGAACACACGTATCAAAACCTAGTGGAAATCAATGGTTATTGCCTTTTGCGGCCATGTGGGGAGCGCTCATCGATTCCTCTTGGGTCGTTTCAGGGCGTCTTTCGACGGAAGGCTCGAACCATTGACTCGGTTTCTTGATCGCGTTCCTGACACGAATCATGACTCGGGGCGTCATGAGCGCCTCTAAGGCCGCTTGGGACCCCCTTGAGTCGTCTTTGGGCACTCTTGGGGGCCTCTTGGCTCGTCTCGGGGCGGTCTTGGAGGCCTCTTGGGACGGCTCGTCGCTGGAAGCTGGAAAACTTGGGAACCCCGAGTACATCCAAAATCGTGGAAAATCAAAGTCTTTGCCTCTTGGGGCCCTCTGGGGAGCGCTGGAGCAGGCGACCACACGAAAATAATTGAAAAACCAATGAGGATCAATAATTGTCGCCCCTTGGGCCTCTTTCGGTGAGCAGTTTGCAGCTCTCTTGGGGCGTCTTTGAGGCCACGTTGGCCGTCTCCAAGCAGCGGTCGGCGTGCTGGGGGCGTTCGGCGCCCTCTGGGAACCCTCGAGAGCTCCTTTTGGTGACCTCTGGGCCCCACTGATATCCTTTTCGCGGGTCCAGGCTTGTTTGGCCCTACATGCCACACTGGGGCACCGGTCTGCCCCCCCCCCCCCCCCCCCCAAGTTCACACGCACACACACACACATGTATATATGCATATACACACATGTGTATTATCATATATGCAAATATATAGACATACCTATAAACATAATGTACATATACATGTGCATCTACATTTACATATACACATACATATACACATAACATGCACCCACATTTAAGCATTACGTATGTAAATCCATGTACATGCACACACGCACTTACATGTCCACATGCATATGCATTTATATATCCATAAACCAATACAAATGCATGTAACTATGCATGTATATGTACATATAAATATACATATACATACACACCTGCATATATATATATATATATATATATATATATGCATCTGCATATACATATACGTATACATAAACATACACACATATAACATGTGCATACGTATTTCCAATACAATACACTAACGTATGTAAATCCATATGCATGTGATATACAAACTCATGTAACCATACGCATACACATACAAATACATACACCTATACCTAGCATTGCACATAAACATATACATACAACTGTACATAAACACCTAGATATGCCTATACAACTAAATTTACATCCACACACACATTGAAAGATACCTAAACCGATACACATACATATTTACATATGTGCATACCCATATGCACATACATATGCATATGCCTATACGTCATGCACATACGCATGCACGTATACATATACAGTTACGTATTCAGATGTATCTGTGCATCTGCGTATAGCTATATGTGCATACAAACATATTCATATACACGTACATCTACACGCACACACACACATACATAGTCAGCTAGATTTACAAATACAAATACAAAACCAGATACATATACATCTACATCTACACACATAGACATTCATAGACATAGCCATAGCCATAGAAATTGGCATTACATGAGCTTACAAGTGTACATAAACCCGATACGAATACAGATGCGTACACATATGCATATACATATGCATGTACATACACATGCACACACGAGTATACACATACATTACACATAGCTGGACATGTATGAATCCACGTGCATATACCTCTAAATATACATATATCTATTCCTGTACACGTACATGCACACATACTTACATAGTTACAAGCACACATACGTACATATATACATCTACATGTACATACATATACGCACATGCATATAACAGTATACGTATGCATGCTAACCATAACCTATATATATATATATATGTATATATGTGTTCACGATTGCATCGACGTATCCGTATGCATATACATATGCATGTGCACCTACTGTTATACATACAACGTACATGCATACATTCGTGCATGCACATGTATATATATATATATACGTATACACATGCATGCATACACGACAACGATACAGGTGCATCTATATGCACAAAGTCACGCGTATAACTAAGCGTGTATATATCAACACATACGTATTTACACACTGGCATACATACACACATACAGCACCTCGGCATAGGAGGCGATGAGCATGAGACGCGATGTGCTGCAAGCAGAAGCGAGCAAAGCCAATGCACGGCGATGCGAGAAAGTAGAGTTCAAGGTAACCTGAAGCAAAATGAACCAGCAATAATACGAAGCACGAAACAATACACATGGACGTTCGACGCTAATGAATTGACGCACTGCAGTTCAATGAAATGGGTTGCGAAGGGCCGATAGAATCCCCGGACTCCCGGGAACTCAGAGATCCCAACGACGGGAAACCCAACAAATAGATCCCAGGGAAACAGGCTAAAGGTCGCAAATGCCATCGATTCTCTTCCGCAAGCAAAGGCAGGGAGGACAGAGGAACGGGCAGGAAGAGGGAGGAGGGAGAAACGAGGAGACAGGCGGAAGGAAGGATGAGAAATGACTCAGGCAGGGGCGATTGGAGGCAGGATAAACGGAAGAAGCATAGCGTCCACCAGCCCATGTCGACACACTCTTCACCCGGATCGGATCCCCCAAGGAACAACATCTACGACCCCAGAAAGACGCAGGGCTCACATAGCGTCACCCAGCCAATTGGGGGACGCCCCTCGCAAAGATCGCGCCCCTGTGGGAGCTCCACTGGCGGTGCCAGAGTCAACAATCGCACGGCGCCCCTTCCGCCAGTGTCGCCACACCCTACACACGGAACGTGCCCCACTGAGAATTCCACGTGCGGCACCACTGGGAAAATTCGACTAGCGTCCTCACGCATATGTCGATTCACCCCTCGAGCGGGTCGTGTCCCGCAAAGAGCTCAATCGCCAGCTCCGGAATCAAGATTCGCATCCGCTCCACCCATAGCGGGACACTCCTGGTAGGGAGGGCGACAGACGAATCAAACCATCTAGTAGCTGGTTCCCTCCTGAGTTGCCCTCAAAATAGCTGGAGCTGGAACTGAACAGCTGTACCCGGCAAAGCGAATCGTTGGAGGAATCGGGGGCGCGTTGTCCTCGACCTGTTCTCAAGCTGTAAATGAGTAAGATCAAATTGTTACTTGGGCGAACGTCTAGGATACATGGCAACCCTGGGTGGGCCATTCTGGTAAGCAGAACTGGCGATGAGGAATAAACCGAACGTTGGGTTAAGGTCCTTAACTGCTCGCCCGCCAGATAGCATGAAGGGAGCTGGTTCATTTTAACAGCAGGACGTTGGTCATGGAAGCTGAAATCTGCTAAGGAGCGTGTGACCTCTCCTCTGCCGAATGGACTATCCCCGAAATTGATAGCATCCAAGTGGGTGACCGGTACCCAACCATAGTTGCAGTTATTTTGCACAAGTGAATAGGAGGGCATGGGTGGGTTGTGACGATGCGTTTGGCGTAAGCCTGGGAGGAACAGCGGCGAATGCTGATGTTGGCGGCAGATGCAAGAATGCAAATGAGGACCTTGAACACCGAAACGGAAAGGGGCCCCAGGCGCTCCCGCGAAATGGCCCAAGATGAGGCGCTCTTGGGGTCCGTTTGAAGCCCTCTTGGCGCGACCTGGGGCCCCCCGTCTGCTCTCCTGAGGCCTCTTGGGCTTGGGGTAATCCTGGGGTCCTCGGAACCCTTGTGGAAACACTTCGGTGGGCCTGGGGTCCGACTGGGGCGGCGGCGGAGCCATCTTGGGCCACTCCCGAGACCTCCTGGAGCCGTTATGGGCCGTCTCGACGCCCGCGGAAATCCCATGAGCGCCCGAAAACGCTCCACGAGGCCCCCTACCCGGCGGGACCCCTCGGGCCAGCGCCATACTCGCGGACAGTGGCGCTTGCCCGCGGTCCAAGGTCCCCGCGCGAAAGACGCGAGATGGGGGTATCTCGGGGCTCTCTTGTGCATCATTGAACGTTTTCGGGGGTTGCGCGGGATCTGTCCTGAGGGTCCTGGGGGTTGCGCTGGAGGCGACATGGGCTGTCTAGGGCGGCCCTGGAGGCCCGGGGGTTCGACCCGCCTCCCGATCGCCCAGAGTCGTCTGTAAGGCCCGAGGGGGTATGGGCCCAGTCCCTCGTCACTCTATGCATTTTCAAACGCAGGAGCGAATCAAGGAAAATGCGTTGAGGCCAGGACAATCGATCGCCCGCCACATAACATTTTTGCGGGGAACGGGCCCCGATGCCTTCGGCCACCACGACAGCAGGACGAACGCCGCGAACGACGATTGCAATTCCCACCTCCGCGTTACCGCAGGAATGCGCTTGCACAGGGGAGGTGGAAGTCGCCCAGACGACAAATGCTGCTACTAATCCTCGAAAGCGCGACCCCCGTCGACGGTCGAGACATGTGAACATTGCAAGCATCTGAATGACTCGACTGCAACCCTCCGCAGGGAAAAAACACAACCCCAGACAAATGAGCGCGCGGTTTCGGCGAGACGTGAAATATGTTTTGCGCGTCGGGGGGCCCGCGGGAGATCATTCTGGAGGCCCTGGAGCCCCAAAATACTGCTGTGATGAAGTTCGAGACGTGGACTGGGCCCGTTCCTCGGGTCCTGTTTGGGCCCCCCTGGGGGTCTCTGCCCCCGTCGCCCGCTCGGTCGACATCGTCCACATGCTGTATCGTGGAGCCGCGATGGTATCCGTGCTCCTCACACCGTTCGCCCGCGCTGCCTGCATGGACCCGCACCAATATTCCCATCACAAAATATAACATCTCCTCTAGTGGTTACCTCCTGGTCCGTCTGTGGATCATCCAGCTATCCTGGCGCAACGCCGTTCGAGAGAACTTCACCAAGAAATCCAGTGGTGCAGGCTGTCGTGGTCAGCAAGCAATCTTCGCTGTGAGTGAGGAATGAGTCAGGAACGCGGGTCGCTGCCTCTCCGAAAACAGATGCCCCCGAACCTGCAGGAGGCGAAGCTAATTTTCAAGCTGGCCCCCGGGAGAGGTCGGTGATCCCCTCTCGCCCGCACGCGCAGCTTCGCCACACCCGCACGGGCGACGCGAACTGGACCGATTCCAGGCACGGGTCGCTCCCTCCCCCTTCGGCCGCACTCCGCCCAGCCTTCCGTCTCAGAATGTCTGGCTCCCGCCCTGGCCGGACCGAGATGGCTTCTCAGAGGCGACGATAGGGACGAATAGCCCAGGTGCGCCGATGGTCTACGTCTTCGGAAAGGCAACCGGGCGAATACGTGTAATGCCCGCCCCTCTTTGCTCTCCCCATCCTACGGTTCCCTGTTCCGACCCAAGTCTGGCTGGACCGAGATGGCTTCCACTGAAACGCTCGACGGCCTCAGGGCCGCCCTGGGCTCAGGAGGCCCACGAGGGCCCCGGAGACCGTCGTGGTGGACATCCGGACTCGCAGGAGGCGATCGCATGCTGCGGCGTCGAGGGGTGAGGAATTGTAATGCTCTATGTTGCTCGGCTGGACGGCATCGAGACGCCCGGCTGCCGCGCTCAGCATCCCAGCTGCGCGGCCCCAAAACTCACTGTACATTAGCAGCACAACATTGAATTCCTCCCAAGACCCCTGGAAACGATCCGGCGCCTGAAGGGAGACTGAATTACCTACAGCATGCAAATGCGAAGAACTGTCGCTCCTCAGACTTTAGCATCGAAGGGCTGCTACCCTGTGCAGCAGCCGCTTCAAAAAACATCACGCTACATCGGCGGGGTTGCCGCGTGGCCAGTCCGTCAGACGGCCAGAAAGTATACCTAATTACCGACGAGGCTTAAGGCGGGATCCCCGCCAGGCCTCGACGCAGCAGGCCATAGCTAAATACCCAAAAGCGCCAAGCAACGCGCGGAGTCAGCCCTGCACAGCTGTCAGCTGTCCTTGGATCGTTCAAGGCCCAGCCGCCAAAAAAGCATGGGGAGGGGACACGGCCACCGACGCGCGGAGACTCAGCCCTGGCTGAGCGCGAGGCGGGAGTTGGCGGCGCGCAGGACAAGCGAGGGTTGGCGGGGGGTGCTCCCGAGAAGCCTCACGAAAGGCCTCGGACGCCCTCCCGCAAGGCACACCCCTGCGCCCACCCTGCGCCCACCCTGGAGACCGCCCAAACCGGGTCGAAGTAATCAGACAGGGTCGCACCGCCGATGCATCGCCGATGCGCTGGCGACGTCGGCGCGAAGATCATCGGGCTCCACATCAAGCCGCACCCCCGATGCATCGGCGATGCGGCGCGATCCCCCGACCCCATCTACTTCGATCCCGTCGGGGCGGCCGACGCACACACACACACACACACAACAAAGAATTCCGACTTTTTAAACAAAATTGACCTCTGGACGTCTGGACCCCTTCCCCGGGACCGGCTTTCCTCACGGTGTCTTCGTTTAACGGCCCTGGGGCCCGGCAAGGGACCCCGGAAGCCGAAACAGCCCAAAACCTTCTGCCGTGACTTTCCCACAACGAGAGCAGGTGTGGGCACCGCGCTAGTGCGCGCCGCCATGGGGACGAGAAGGCCGGCCCGCGCTGACCCCGGAGACGGCTGGGCCGCCGCCGCTCCTTCGGCAGCGGCAGGCCTGGCCATGGACGAGGGGCAACGAGAGGGGGGGGACCAGCTCAGGGGGGAAACATCGAGCTGGAATCGGCGACACATCGCCGACAGATCGGCGATAGGCCCTTGATAGCGAAACCGCATGTTCCTGGGCGGGGTCGGCTATCGGGCCCCTCTCGGCGATGAATGGGCGATTCCCCCCCGGAGCCCAGTCCGCCCTAACGTTGCCCCTCAATGGGGCAGTGCTGCCAAACCCAGTGCCGAGCACCGGAGACCCCTCGCCGCAAAGCGTCTGGCTTCCGCCGCGCGGGCCCTTCGCTAGGCTCTTCGCTGCGCGTTAGACGCCCAAAGATCCAAGGCATCGAAGAAATCAAGGCGGAGGTTTTTCGCCGTTTTCGGCCTCTGGAGGCCCGCGCCGGGCCCTGGGACTGTCAAAAAACCAGCCCTGGGAAAGGGGTCGCGACTTCCAGGAATCCCGCATTGACAAAATCCAGACATTGGATCAATGGGCGGGGGGTCGGTCAGTCCATGCCCATGTAGCGGCTCCCGCTCTTCGGGCTCCTGCCCGGGGCCAGAGGGGGAGCAAGGGGAGGAGGGGGGGGGGATGGGGGCGGGAGGGGAGGAGGGAGAGGGGGGGGGCCTCCCGTTGCTGGGGAGTACCAGACTTCCCTCCTCCTCCTCCTCCTCCTCCTCCCCCTCGTCCTTCTCCGATATGAGTGGGCATGCATATATAGAAAGCCATGTGTATAATGTGTATATATATATATACACAGATAGAGAAGACACACAAAGGCGACTGAGAAAGAGAGAGACAGTGGAGAAGGATGTGGCAGGGACGAGAAACGCGAAAACGAGCAAATAATAAGAAGAAGCGCGTAAAAGAGTACCTGGGCCCGCAGCACCACTGGCCAGCACCGCCAGCACAACAAATGCGATGTGTAGTACAAGATGCAGGGGCGCACAAGCCACACGACGACGCTTATCCGTATCAGGTATATCTGGGCCAATCATGCGTGCAGAAACCCTCAGGTCCTACGGCAGCGGATTCTGCACACACACCAGGCCCAAGAAACGCGCGGTTCTTGAGAAAGCAGCATCTCGGCCACTCAGCTAATGACTGCTCGAACAGAATATGGTAGAGCCTGTTTGAGAAGAGTAGAAGAGAAAAGAGTCGAGACGAGTCGGGTAGAGTCGGGTCGAGCAGTCTAGTGCGATGTATAATACGGCAGAGTGATGCGATTCAGCGTAGCCCAGCAGAGCAGAGTCGAGGCGAGTGGAGTCCAGCAGACTTAAACAGAGTCGAAAGAAGCTAAGTAGATAATTATCCCAGTGCGACCCTACCTAGGAGTTGGAACCCCTAGGAAAGCAGCATTAGTAGTAACAGTAACGCTAAGCTAAAGCTAAGCTAAAGCTAAGCTAAAGCTAAGCTAAAGCTAAGCCACATCTAAGCTAAAGCTAAGCTAAAGCTAAGCTAAAGCTAAGCTAAAGCTAAGCTAATTAAGCTAAGCTAAAGCTAAGCTGCTAAGCTAAGATAAAGCTGAAACAGCTAAGCTGAAGCTAAGCTAAGCTAAGCTAAAGCTAAGCTAAAGCTAAGCTAACGCTAAGCTAAAGCTAAGCTAAAGCTAAGCTAAGCTAAAGCTAAGCTAAAGCTAAAGCTAAGCTAAAGCTAAGCTAAAGCTAAGCTAAAGCTAAGCTAAAGCTGAGCTAAAGCTAAGCTAAAGCTAAGCTAAAGCTAAGCTAAACGCTAAGCGAAAAGCTAAGCGAAACGCTAAGCTACAGCTAAGCTGAAGCTAAGCTAAAGCTAAGCTAAAGCTAAAGCTAAAGCTAAAGCTAAAGCTAGGGGAACCGCCCGGGGCGCTTTCCACTGCCCGGCCCCTTTAAGCTAGAGTAAGAACCCTTCTAGGCAGAGCCTAGGTAGGGAAAAAAGAGTAGGAGTACGGTCGAGTAGAGTCGAACATCATATAAAATACTCGAACCGCGGTGTCATATGATCAAGTATAGCACAGTCGAATTCAGCACAGTCGAGCAGAGTAGAGCCGAGCAGGGTGGAATACCATGGAGCCGCCGATGGGTTTCCCATAATTCGCGGCGGCGAGAGGGGTCCAGGTCTCGAATTATGGGAAACCCATCGGCCGCCAGAAACCCCTAGGGAATATGGCGGCCGATGGGTTTCCCATAATTCGCGGCGGCGAGCGGGGTCCAAATCCCGAATTATGGGAAACCCATCGGCCGCCAGAAACCCCTAGGGAATATGGCGGCCGATGGGTTGCGGCCGATGGGTTTCCCATAATTCGCGGCGGCGAGCGGGGTCCAAGTCCCGAATCATGGGAAACCCATCGGCCGCCAGAAACCACAAGGGAATCTGGCGGCCGATGGGTTGCGGCCGATGGGTTTCCCAGAATTTGCCCACGCCAGTGGCCCCGTGGAATTTCACATAATCCAGGGCGCCGCGCAATTATGGAACATTCGTATTCGAATTCGCTCACGCAATGGGGCCACCGAGCAGGATCGAGATTCAGACTTATGGGAAACCCATCGGCCGCCAGAACCCCCTGGAGCATCTGGCGGCCGACGGGTTTCCCATAATTCGCGGCGGCGTGCGGGGTCCAGATCCCGAATTCTGCCAGAAACCCCTGGGGGAATCTTGCGGCCGATGGGTTTCTCATCATTCGCGGCGGCGAGCGGGATCCAGATCCCAAATCAAGGGAAACCCATCGGCCGCCAGAAACCCCTAGGGCATCTGGCGGCCGATGGGTTTCCCATAATTCGCGGCGGCGAGCGGGGTCCAGATCCCGAATCTTGGGCAATCCGTGGCGGCGAGCGGGGTCCAGATCCCGAATTATGGGAAGCCCATCTGCCGCCAGATTCCCCAGGGGTTTCTGGCGGCCGATGGGTTTCCCATAATTCGGCGGGGACATTTCTGGGAAACCCTTCTGGCGACCGATGGGTTTGCCATAGTTCCAGGAAGAGCTTTTCGGAGGTCGTGGGGGTCGCGTCTGACGCCCTGCGACCTCGGGTTTCCCATGACTCGCCTTTTGGAAATTACCGAATTGATGGGAAGCCCATAGACGGACAACAACCGCTCCTCATCCTCCACCGCCGCCTCCTCCCTCCTCCCTCCTCCCCCTTCCGCGACGAGAGAGAGAGAGAGGTACAGAGAGAGAGAGAGATACAGAGAGAGAGAGAGGCAGTGAGGGCCCCCAGGGGGGGCCAAGGAAGGGCAAGGGCTCCTCCAGCCCGCCAGGCAGTGCTGCGGGGAGCGCGGGGTGCCCGGGGCCCTCCGCGAGCGGGCCGGCGACGGCACGGCGCACGGGTCGCAGCCGTCTGGCGGAGCGCCGTCCAGCAGCGGCTGCCCCCTCGGATTGACGGCGGGCGGAGCAGGGGGTGCAGGGGAAGCGAGTGGGCGAGCGCTGGGGTCACGGCAAGGGAGGAAGCAGAGGAGAATCGGGGGAAGTGGGGGAAACAGGGGAAGTGGGGAAGCAAGCGACGGAGCGAGCGCTCCAGAAACAAAGCCAAGAAGAATTACAACACACGATCAGCCCCCCGACCCAGCCACACCCACATACACAAAACTGACACATACTGCCTGGACCCTCGATTCGAACCCCGCCCCTCCCCTCAAAGTCCAAGGAAGGGAGTCACAATCACCCTAAGAGGCCTCCCGAACATCTGGCCGACTGCACGCCTCGGGGAGCCTCTTGGCCGCGTTTGGGAGAGTTCGGGGAGGCGGGCTCCGGGAATGCGTTTGAAGGTTCTCTCGTGGCCCTCTTCTGTCGTTTCGTAAGCCCCTTGGGTCGTCTGGAGGGCATCTGGAGGCCCGAGAGTCCAGCCCATCGAAAGGGAAAAAGCGAGTTCTTCAGAATATGTAGTTACTTAACGATTTGGATGTCTTGTTGGACTCCTGGAAGCCTCTTAGGGGCATCTTGGATGCTTCTTTGGGGCCTTTTGGTGCTGCCTTGGATTCTCGAGGGGGATTCGCAGGCATTGCTGTATATATATATACACACATATACACATATACATACGTATATATATATATGTACATATGGTAGCCCCCCCACATGATCATACACATTCTTCTTCCATGCATCACATACATCCTCCTCCTCATCCTCCTCAACTCTTCTTCGTTCTCTATCTCTCTCTCATCCCCTTCTCCTCCCCCCTCCTCCTCCTGCAGGAGCGTGGCAGCCTTACAAATGGATCTCAATTTGAAAAGCCTTACACAGGGGTTGCTTTCTGAAGGAAGCCGTCTGACAACAAATCTATTCCTCCAGCACAAAAGGACGTCCCTCCACGAGGAGGAGGCAGGAGGCGAAGGAGGGTTGGAGGAAGAGGAGGTTGGGCACTGAAAAAACCAAACAAACACAAGGAACAACCCAAACAACAAAGAAACCAAAGACCCAGGACTGGAAACAAACACTATAAAACAAAGTGTGTCAAGACTTACCCCGCCCCTGCCGCCCTTACAGAAGCAGTGCTGCAAACTTTGTTTTTTTGTTTGTTTGTTTGGCTGTTCCTTGTGTTGTTTTGGTGTTTCAGCCCTGGGTCTTTGGTTTCTTTGGTTTTCTGGGTTGTTCCTTGTGGTTTGTTTGTTTTTCAATGCACAGAAGGTCTTTGTGGTGCTCTCCCATAGAATCCCGTTGTGGTGCTCCCCAGAAAGAAAAGATTCCTGTTGTGAGGATTTCCCAGGGAATCCCCTTGTGGCGCTTTCCAAAAGATTGCTGTTGTGGGGCTTTCCAGTAGAATCCAAGCGTGGCGCTGTTCAATCCAATGGAATCCGCTTGTGGCAACTTCCGAAGGATTCCATTTGCGAGCTTTCCAATATAATCCACGCGTGGCGTTTTCCAAAGGATTCCTGTTGTGAGGCTTTCCAATAGAATCCCTTTGTGGCGCCTTCCAATCCAATAGAATCCGTTTGTGGTGTTTTCCACAGGGTCCCTGTTGTGAGGCTTTCCGATGGAAACCCTTTGCGATGTTTTCCAAAGGGCTCCTGTTGTGAGGCAATCAATTGGAATCCCTTCGTGGTGCTTTTCCAACGGATTCCTGTTGTGCGGTTTTCCAATAGAACCCCTTGGTTACGCTTCCGAAAGGATTCCTGGTGTGAGGCTTTCCAATCGAATCCCTTCGTGACGCTTTCCAATCCAATAGAATCCCTTTGTGGTGCTTTCCAAAAACGGCTTTCCAATAGAATCCTTGTGTGATGCTTTGCAAGGGATTCCTGTTGTGCGGCATTCATTCCCGGTGTGAGGCGTTCCGATAGAATCCCTTCGTGGCGCTTCCCAGTCCAATAGAATCCCTTTGTGGTGATTTCCACAAGATTCCTGTTGTGAGGTTTTCAATCGAATCTCGTTGTGGCCTTTTCCAATCCAATAGAATCCCGTTGCGGGGCTTTCCAAAGGATTCCTGTTGTGAGGCTTTTCAATGAAATCCATGTGTGGTGGTTTCCAAAGAATTCCTGCTGAGGCTTTCCAATAAAATCCCCTTCGTGGCGCTTTCCAATCCAATATAATCCCTTCGTAATGCTTTCCAAAGGGTTCCTGTTGTGAGGCCTGCCAATAGAAACCCTTTGCGATGCTTTCCAAAGGATTCCTGTTGCAATGCAGTCCAATGGAATCCTTTTGTGGTACTTTTCCCAATGCCTCCTGCTGCGCGGCTTTCCAATAGTACCCCTGTGGCGCTTTCCAATAAAAATCCTGGCGCGAGGCTTCCCAACCGAATCCCTCGGTGCGGTGTGTTCCAAAGGATGCCTGTCATCAGGCTTCCCAATCGAATCCTTTGGTTGTGCTTTCCACATGATTCCTGTTGCGCGGCAGTCATTCTGGGTGTGAGGCTTTCCCATAGAATCCCGATTGTGGCGCCTTCCGAAGGATTCCTGTTGCGAGGCGTTCCAATAAAATCATTGTGAGGTGCGTTCCAAAGGATTCCTCTTGCGAGGCTTTCCAATCGAATCCCAGTTGTTGCGCTTTCCAATCCAATCGAATCCCTTCGTGGTGCTTTCCAAAAGTGATCCTGTTGTGAGGCCTTCCAATAGAAACCATTTGCGATGCTTTCCAGAGGGCTCCTTTTGTGATGCAGTCCAATGGAATCTCTTAATGGTGTTTGTCCGAAGGACTCCGGTTGCGCGGTTTTCCAATCGACTCCGTTTGCGGCGCTTTCCATAATATTCCTGTTGTGAAATGTTCCCATAAAATCCCCTTTGTGGCGCTGTCCAATCCAATAAGAATCCTTTTTGTTGTGCTTTCCCACGGATGCCGGTTGTGAGGTTTTCCAGCCGAATCCTTCGGTTGTGCTTTCCAAATGGTTGCTGTTTCGCGGCAATCATTCCTGGTGTGGGGCTTTCCAATAGAATCCCGTTGTGGTGTTTTCCGGAAGGTTCCTGTTGTGCGGCTTTCCAGAAGAATCCCTTTGTGGCGCTTTCCCTTCCAATAACATCCCTCCGCGGTGACTTTCAAAGGATTCCATGTGGGGCTTTCCAACAAAATCCCATCGTGACGATTTCCAGAGGATCCCTACTGCGAGGCAATACAATAGAATCCTTGCGCGGTGCGTTCCAAAGGATTCCTGTTGCGAGGTGTTCCAATAAAATCATTGTGAGGTGCGTTCCAAAGGATTCCTGTTGCGAGGTTTTCCAATAGAATCCCTTCGTGGCGCTTCCCAATCCAGTAGAATCCGTCCGCGGTGTTTTCCAAAGGGTCTCTGTTGTGAAGCCTTCCCTTTTAATTTTAAAATATTTTATATATATTTATATATATACAATGTTTTCAAAAGGGCTCCTGTTGTAAGGCAATCGAACGGAATCCCTTTGTGCTTTTCCCACGGACTCCTGTGGTGCGCTTTCCAATCGAACCCCTTAGTTACGCTTCCCAAGAAATGCCTGTTGTGAAGCTTTCCAATAACATCCCCTTCGATGCGTTTTCCAATCCAATCGAATCCCTTTGCGGTGCTTTCCAAAGGATTCTTGTTGCGAGGTTTCCCTATAGAATCCTTGCGTGGTGTTTTCCAAAGGACTATTGCTTCCCAATCGAATCCTGTCTTGGTGCTGTCCAAAGGGTTCCTGGTGTGAGGCTTTCCAATAAAATCCTTTTTTGTTGCGTTTTCCAATCCCAAAAGAATCCCTCTGTGGCGCTTTCCAAACCATTCCCGCTAAGAAACCTTGCGCTACCCTGCCGCCCTCAGCCCAAGGTCGCACTGCCCCGCTGAAGGAAGATAAGGGGGTGAGGAGGAGCGACGGAGAGCGGGGAGCAGGTGAGGGGGGGAAGTATATATACACATCCGAAGAATATGTATGATCATGCGGGGGGGCAAACATCTCTACAAAATTATATATATATATATATATAAATATATAAAGATATATATATATATATATATATCAGTAAGCTATCGGGGCCATTACGGAGCCTGCACACGCCGAAGCTTTTATTCACAAGCGGAGCGTCGGAGCAGGCGCAAGCCTACAGGAGACCACTCTCTCACAGCAGTCTCACACGAGCTGAACAGAGCGATTCCGGAGAAAACGAATGACGAGGCGTCGCCAGAGAATCTCTGAGCTGCGTGCCGAGGAATCCGATCAAAGCTCGAGCACTCTCCATTAAACAGAAAGTCAAAAAGGAGCCGCCACAAAGGGCGGGCGGGCGGGGCGGCTACAGACCCAACCCCTCCCGCAGAGGAAAGACAGTTCTCGACAGCACATCTTTCAGTAAGCTAGCGGGGCCATTGCGGAGCCTGCACACGCCGAAGCTTCTATTCACAAGCGGAGCGTCGGAGCAGGCGCAAGCCTACAGGATAACACTTTCTCGCAGCAGTCTCACACGAGCTGGACAGAGCGACTAAGGAGAAAACGAATGACGAGGCGTCGCCGAGGAATTTCTGAGCTGCGCGCCGAGGAATCCGATCAAAGCTCGAGCACTCTCCACCCCTCCAATCTTTATTGTCGTCATTCAGGGTGGGCGAGATGGGACCCTCAAAGGCTTGCCAGCGCTAGACTCCTGATCGAGTTGGCGGCGGCAAGCATCATCTTCTTAAACGAGTCGAGACCTGCTGGGTCGGTGAGTGCAGCGCCTGCTGGGATCTTGTCGCGGATGGCCGCTGCCTGGCGCGGAAGCTTTCTCCCTGTACTTTTCACGCTGAGAGGCGCCGACCAGCGGCCCTTCGTTTGGGGCATCTTGATGTCGAGCAGCTGCAGGTGCATGGCTGAGCTGGCGCCGTCGTGCCACGCCAAGTGCGGGGTGACCCGGTGCGGGCTGGGGACGGCCAGCTGCGCGCCCTTCAGGATGCGGCGCTCGTACTCGCCCAGAGTCAACGGCGGGAAGAGCGGCTGGCATGGGATCGCGCACCCCTGGAGGCTCAAGAATACCTCCGGGGCGAACTCGAAGCCCAGGCCCCCGCGCTCGTCGAGGACGGCGCCGTCGAACACCCCGCGAACGGCAAGCCCCGCTGCCGGGCGCTTGCGCACCGCCGTCAACGTCGACGGCACGGGCGCCCCCACGGCAGCCTCCACGGCAGCCGCGCGCACGGGGTCTGGGGCCACGGAGCTCCCGCGCAGGATGTTCAGCGCCTCGAAGAGCATGGTGAGAGGGTCGCACTGCTTGCCGAACGCTCGGCCGCTGAGCACCGAGCGCAAGGACCCGCCCTCCAGAAGAGCCGCTGCCACCAGCGCCGCCGCCTCGCCCGGGCGGGGGCCCGCGGGCGCCGGGAGGTCGCCCCGGCGGAACCCCTGGAGCGGTCGGCGGCCGCGCGGGAGCACGCTCGGCCCCTCGTCCAAGCCCAACTCGAAGATCTCCCCGAAGAGCACGTCCCTGGCGATGCTGGCCGCCTTTCTGCGCAGGTACAGCTCCTCGAAGAAAGTCACAGGGATCGCGTCGAGTTTGTCCTCGTCCTTGGCCAGCTTCATCACCGGCTGCTCGCGCAGGTCTGCCCAGGTTCGGAACTCGTTGAAGGCTGACGAGTAGCGGACCTTGGTCGTCAGGCCCCAATCGCTGGAGGGCCCGTCCTCGGCCGCGCGGCGGCTGGCCTGCTCCCCGCGGGACTGGCCCGCCGGCATCGCGGCGGCGGGGGGCGCCTCCCTGGCCGTCGGGGCCTGCGCCGCCAAAAGCCGCCCTCTCCGTCGCCACCGCGGCCACTGGGGCGGGCTGCGCCTCGCGCAAGTCCCCGAAGGCCTCGGAGGTCACGCCGCCGCGGGCCGCCTTCTTCTTGGCCACTGCGACCTTCCGTGCAGGGCGAGGGCGCGCGGCGCCAGCAACCAGGCCCAACGCGCCGCCGCTCGGCAGGAACGCGAACACCCCAAGCACAGGAGGCCCGCTCCCAGCCGATGACAAGGGCGGTAGGGCAGCGAGGCGGACGTAGGGCCCCTGGCGCTGCCCCAGCAAGGGCAGCGGCCACCAGGTGAGTCCAGCGCCAGGCGGGCCCGCGGCCTCGGCGAAGCTCATCGTAGCGAGCCCCCGAAGGCGCGGCACGGGCCGCACACCGCGCGATCGCGCGGCAGAGTCGGGGCGGGTACTGCCCAGCGAGTTTGGTAATAACCCAAACGCAGCGGGAATGACGAGCAGAAGTCGGCACGGCGACCTTGCCCTCCAGAAAGATGCGCGGCGCCGTGCAATTACATCTAATCCCGATGGCGAGATCCAGGCCAGGAAGTGTCGAGGCTATACGAGTTGGCATTCGATAAGGTGCCCCAAAGCGGCACATGTCGAAGTCGATGAACGAGAACCCCAACTTGTTGAGAATAGTCTGCATAGGCCTCCACACCCATAACCGCCGCGTGATCGGGCTTTCGACGGCGACGTATATGTTGCATGCTGTACTTGTCCGAGACGGCGAGGACGGCCCGAAGAACGCGAACCGATGCCAGAGCGCAACTTAGCCCAGCGCGGGCCGCTAATGCCTCAGGAGACCCTGTAGAGCGAGCATGGGAGGCCCACGTGCATAGAGTTCCCAGGTGCAACCACCAGACACGGCCCTGACGGATCCACTCGATGATAAGTCCCAAGATGCCAGGGCGGAGGATGTCGAAGTGCGAACCGTTTTCCAGCTCGAAGGGCACAACCACGTCGAGCCCGGCCTGAAGGGCGGCCCCAGACAGATGAGCGCTGCCTGCGAAAAGCTCTAGAACGAAGCGACTGGCGCGACGACCAGCCGGCGGCCGCGCCGCCTCGGGCCCGGCCCCGCCGCGGAGCTCCGCGGCAGCCAGGCCCCTCACGGGCGTCGACGGCGCCACCGCAACCCGGGCCGCCGAGACCAGGTCGCGCTGCAGAAGGTTTGAGACTGCATCAGCTCGTCGTTGTGCATGCTGGCGTGCTGGCCCGCGGAGTGTGAAGGTGTCCCCGGGCGCGAGCTTCCCGCGGTCGCCGAGCCTGGAGTCCTTGTCGGAGGGGTTCGTGTCGCCGCACCTCCGTCGCCAGTCGACCCCAGCCGCCACCTGCCACGCGGCGGCCTCCCGACAGCAGCTGTCGAGGGCGTAGTTGCAGGCACGCCCGCGCTCATGCGCGAGGAGCTCGCTCACACTGTCGCCGAACGAGACCACCACCGCGTCCTGCCCGCCAGCCGAACCAGCAGCCCGCCGCAGCCCCAGCAGCGCCGCGCGCGCCTCCAGCAAGTGGATCGCCTCGCGTCGCCGCCAGCAGCCAGCCACGACCAGCGACCAACGCCCTGCGTGGGTAAGCCGACCCGGCAGCGGTGGCGCCGTGCCCTCCACGCGCTCGAAGCGCCGGCAGGGCGCCCCCAGTCGAGAAGGCGCTGCCACCGCCGCGCTGGGGACGCGGGTGCCCTCCCGCACGGCCCCCGCCATCACTGTCGCCCAGTCCTGACCGGTGTCCGGGCCGATGGCCGCTGCAGCCGGCACGTCGCGGGACTCGCGGTCGACGTGCTCCAACACCTCGCGGAAGCGCCACCGCTCCTTCCACTGGGCCACGTCGAAGAAGACCTCGGCCAGCCCAGCTGTGGTCTCGTGGAGCGCGTGCCCGAGCACGGAGGCATCCGAACACCAGACGGTACGGCACAGTGGTCCCCTCAGGTCAGCGTCCGCAAAGGGCAGCATGGACCGCGCGACCCACAGCTCGCCCCAGACATCGGCCGGGAAGATGCGACCTTGCCCAGCTGCTCGCGCGAGAAAACGCACACCCTCTGCAGGATGGACAGCAGCGGCGGCCGCAGCCCGAAGTGGTGGCAGAGGTGACCGCAGAGCACCCGCATGGCGTCGCCCGACAAGCGTCCCAGAGTCAGGACGCGGCCGAGTGCCGACCATAGGCGCCAGCAACGCTTCTGCGCGTGGCGCAGGCGGCGACGCGGCCCGTCCAGCACGAGGCCCAGGAACTCGAAAACTGGCTCGCCGTCGACGTGGTCCCGAAGAGCGAACCCTCGTCGTCGCAGTGCGCCCAACACGAGGTCGAAGACTCGCCGGCCCTCGTCGCGCCCCACCGCCAGCATGTTCGCGTTGTCGACGCACGGCGCCAGGGCTGGCACGCGCGGCCCGAAGCACGCAGGCCGCTGACGGTCACCGACCAGCACATCGGGCAGCCCTGTCTCCCGCAGCGCCTCGCGCATGCACTCCGAGATAGCCTTGTTGCAGAAGTAGAGCGCCCACGACCAGCCCATGGCCATACCGAGGAAGCACGCCTCGGGGACTTCGGTCGGTTGGACGGGGTCGGCGGCCTGCAAGTCGTCGTCGAACACGTCGTCGAGCGCGATCCCAAACTCGTCGGCGACGCTAGAAGCCGCACCGGTGTAGCCCAGGCCAAACATGGACGCCAGAGCCTCAAGCTTGAACTGGTAGAGGCCGTCGGTCAGGTCGATCGAGAACCCGACCAGCTCATCGTCGCCCGGCGAGTCGAGCTCCGCCTGCGCCACGCGCCCGAGCCTCTCCTGGACCACGCGGAAGGACTCGTCGCTGGCCGAGAGCCTCGCGAGGGCCCCCGGCACCGCCAGCTGGCTCAGCGGCGGGGCGCGGCACATGCTTTTGGCCCACCTCGCGTCGATCACCAGCCGAAGCATGGAGTCCTTCTTCTTGACGAAGAAGCACCCAACTCGGCACCGAACACGTCGCCGCCAGGTAAGCAGCCCCGCAGCGGACAACGCCCGCAAGAACTCCAACTTCTGCGCCCGGCTGTTCCTGAGGATCGGGTCCCAGTACGGCTGCCCGCGGAGCGCCCCCGAGTCCACGTCAGCGCGGAGCTCGGCGTCCGACTTCAGGATGTGCACATGCGGGGCGTCAATCAGCTTTGCGGCCTCTGGCGACGTGACGGACGCCGCGTCCTTTGGGACCAGATCGCCTTTCGACACCCTCAACTTGTCGATGTCGTAGGACCCCAGCGCGGCGCCAGCCGCCACGGCGTAGAGGTCGTCGGAGTGGAACAAGTCCACGAGAGCGCCCTTGCCCGAGGGCACGCTCCAGTCGGCCAGCAGCGGACTGGAGGACACACGCAGCCGCTCGACCGCCTGGCGTTGCCAGGGGGAGAGGCGCGCGAAAGCGAGACTGCTCGCGCGATGCCGGTGAAGGAGTGGCAACCGAGGATGCGCCTCCACCAGGGCAAACAGCGCCACGGCAGCGTCCGAGACGAGGAGGTCCGGGCACTGAGCGACGTCGTTGACCAGCGAGACTCGCCGGCGCGCCGACGACTGGCCCGACCCCTTGGAGATCAAAGGGAAGGGCAGGGATGCCTCGAATAAGTCCCGGGGAAGCTGAGGCACCACTTCCCCGGGGCCGCAGCCGGCGCTCAGCCGCCGCCCCCGCTCCCGGAGGAGCCGCCCTTGTTCTTGTCCTCGTCGTTGTTCCTCGGGCCCTCCTAGTCCCTGGCGTTTACCAGCAGCTCCTCGCGCGGCAGCCTGTTCTGCTTGAGGGCGCGCCCCACATGCTCCGCGGGCGTCGCCATGCGCGCCGTGAACTCCCGCATCGCCAGGCCGCCCCCCTCGTGCAGCGCGTGCTCCGCCATCTTGGCCAGCCCCTGGACGAACGGCACCTTCGGGATCACCCGCTCCGTCCGCTCGATCTGCAGCCCGCGCCGCGCGAACGGCTCGAGGCTCGCCAGATCCCTGGCATCGAGGCAGTCGCACACCAAGGCCAGCGCCAGCTCGTGGCAATGGACGCGGTGGTCCAACGCGACGCTGCCCTCCCCGCGAACACCCGCCTGACGCACCCAGTGCGCGTGGTAGGTGAACAGCGCGAGCCCGAGCGCCACTACCCCGCGGACGAACCCGGACACCCCCCGCGGCCTCCAATGGGGCCAGGCGACGATCTTCGCCAAGTCCGTCGCCCAGAAGTGGTCGGCCGCCTGCGAGAGCGGAACGAGCCCCGACACGAAGTCGCTGCCGCGCGCGGGGAGGTGTCGGCGATCCCGCCCAGCTCCACTCGGCTTGTCGCGCTCGTAGATGGCGTACTTTGGACTGGGCACCAACTCCGCGAACCACCACCGCCGAGCCTCGCCCCAGCTGACGAGGGCCACGGCGCTCTTCACGACGCCAGCGATCGCCACCTCGTCCGACGGCACCTTCAGCCCGAACCTGAGCGAGCTGGTGTCTCCGTCCCGCCAGCACACCCCGCTGCCAGCCACGAGCCCCCCTGCGAACTCCTTCGTGCCCATGATGACGGCCTGCCGCGTACCCGCAGCGTGGTGCCCCTGCAGCTCGTCGAAGGTGAGCGCCGTGACCATGCCGCGGCCCCCCGCGACCCGCGCCGGCACCGCCGCGCCTCGCCCCAAGGGGAGCAGCCCGAACCCGCTGGGGTCCACGATCTCGAGCCCGCCATCGGGGTCGAGGGCGACCATGCGCGACTCCCTGATGCGCCGCAACGGGAGCCTGTGCTGCCACGTCTCTGTGTAGCCCTCGATACCCGCCAGCACCTGCGGCTCGCCGACGCTCAGCCCCCAGGCAGCACGACGATCCCCGGCGCCGCCGCCGCCAGCCGCCACCACTCCGAGGCGGCCTGCTGGCCAAGGAGCTGCCGCAGCTCCTCGTCGTCCGCGCCCACCGGGCACGTGCACTCGGTGGCGTCGGGTTCCCCGTCCCACGCCGCGTGCGAGCCCTCCATGGACGCGACGCACGCCGCGTGCCAGTCCCCAACGCGCAGTGACCAGCCCAGCCGAGCGTCGCCGCAAGGACCGAGGTCAGGGCCCCCCAACCTGGGTCCATCAGGCGCCGCGCGAAGCCCGGGAGCTAGAGCCAATGCGGCTACAGACCCAACCCCTCCAGCAGAGGAAAGACAGTCGTCGACTGCACACACATACACATATATGTGCGTATACATATATATTTATGTGTGAGTGAATATATATATATATATATATATATATATATACATATATATATATATATATATGTATGATAAGACATGTATATACATGGGTATATATATACACATCTATACATATTAATGTGTGTGCATACATATACGGGTGCATATGTGTACATATATCTATATATATATATAGATATACACACATGCGCATGTATCCGCGGGGCGACCTCTGAGAAAAACTGTCTGAATCAACGTGCCTTCGGCGCGTCAGCACGCAACGAACACGTCACGAAATACGGCCCGCAAGTGCGAGCGAAAACTGACGAGGAGGACGAGAAGGACGAGGCTCGCCTCACGCCTGCGAAATCCGACAGGCTGGGCTCTCTTCTGAAATCGTCTGGGTCGGTTTGGGGAGCTCGTGACGGCTTGGAACAGTCTTGGTGGCCTCTGGGGCTCCTCTCGGAGCTCTCTCGGGCAACTTTGGGGCCCTCCACCAGCTTCAGAGGCGGCCGCCGAAAAGAGGAGAAGGAGTCAGAAACATCAGCAGTGTCAAACTGATCACCGTCACCATCATCGTCACCCTCACCATTCTCATCGGCATCCGCATCTTCAGCATCGTGATCATCACCATCTGCATCGTCGATGTCGTCCTCGACAGCAACAGCATCATCATCAACGCCATGAACACCATGGGCAGCACCAGCATCATCATCATCATCATCAGCATCATCACCACCAACATCACCAACATCAGCAACAGCATCATAATCATCAGCATCATCACCGTCACCACCATCATCATCAACAATATCATTATCATCACCACCGCCATCTTCAACATCATCAGATACATCAGCATCATCATTCTCATCACCACGATCAGCATCATCACCACCACCATCAAAATCATCAGCGGGAGCGGGAGGACATACGGGTCACCTAACCCACGGGACCCGACGATCTATGTGCCCCCTTCTCTCTCGCTCTCTCTCTCTCATGTCTCTCTCTCTCTCTCTCTCTCTTTCTATATATACAAGTGGCACGTGTGTGCCCAGGCTCATACAAACAAAAAAAAAAAAAAAAAAAACTGAAAGGGCGTTTGGAGCAGGAAGACACCATGACGGCGGGATCGGAGATGGAGAAGGGGAAGCTGGCGCGGCGCCGCCAGGGCGTGCCAGGAGGTGAACGCCGAAGAATCTAAGATCGAGTACGAGCCCCTCCCAAAGGATTGGGTATCGAGCTGGAGGATCGACGAGGGCAATGCCTCTCCGAGGTCAGCGTTGCGAGGATGTCTCAAGCGAAAGTGGCCTGACCATCATGGGGCAGGGCATCTCGGAATCCAGAATTGCGAGGATGTCTCAGGCAGCAGTGGCTAGACCTCCTCATTCCAGGGCATCTCGGAGCCCAGAGTTGCGAGGATGTGTCACGCGAAGGTGGCAGGACCCTCATGGGGCAGGGCACCTCCGAGGTCAGAGTTGCGAAGGCATCTTAGGCGGAAGCGATCTGACCACCTCAGCTCAGGGCGTCTCGGAATCCAGAGTTGCGAGGATGTCTCAAGCAAAGATGGCCAGATCACCTTAAGTCAAAACATGTTGGATCCCAGAATATCGAAGATGTGGGTCACGCGAAACGCGGCGGAACTTTCCGAGAGACGCATCGTGGTACCTGGAGTAGCGAGGATGTCCCACGCGAGACTGCCCAGATCATCCCAAATCGTCGCATATCGTTGCCCAGACTTCTGAGGATGTCTCAAGCGAAACGGGCCTCCTCCTCCTCCTCCTCCTCTTCCGCCTCTTCCTCCTCCTCCTCCTCCTCCTCCTCCTCCTCCTCCTCCTCCCTTCTCCTCCTCCCTCTCTTTCTCTTCCTCTTTCTCCTTATCCTCCACCTGCTTCCCTTTTACGTTTCTACGCGGGTTGCGAACGCCTACTCCTCCCCGTCCTCCTCTACGTCCTCATCCTCCGCCTTCCCCTTGCGTTTGGTTCCCTCCACGCCGCCTGCTCACCCTCTTCGTCCTCCTTCTCCTCCTCTTCGCCGTCGTCGTCGTCGTCCTCCTCCTCCTCCTCCTCCTCCTCCTCTTCCGCCGGCCGAGCCGAGCCGGCGGGCGGACCGGCCGAGCCGGGGACGACGACGACGACGACGACGACGGGGCATGCACGTGCTCGCGTGCGCGCGTGCGCGTGTGTATGTCTGTAAGAGCAGTGCCGACGGGAGCTTGGGCTCGAGGCCTTCGCGACCCCTTGCCTGCTTTGTCCAGAAAACGGAAATTCTTGCCACCTTTGTCTGTGTTGCCTTCTTTTCGGACGCCGGGCCCTGCAAACGAACACGGCCCTGCAAACGAAACAAGGCGTTGAAAGCGAAACAAACTCCTGAACGACGGACAGTCGGGCCACCAACACGGGCGCGCCAGGCACATAATGACACACGCAGAATGATGAGAAGCGCCGCAGGGAAGATGTGGAACGATGTTGCCAAGCGTTCTACTGTTGGAGGGGGCGGCTGTCGACAAAGGGAGGGACAAAGAGAGCAAATGTTGTATCCCGACCAGGAAGCCGGAAGAGGCTCCAGATGGCTCGCCACAAGCACACGAACATATGGCACCAGTGATGCAAGATGGCCTGGCGGAGTGAGGGAAGCGATTAACAAGAGAAGTGTAAGCCCCATTCCCACCAGCCGATTTGTTTCACTAGATGTGGAGTGAAATGCAATAGCGAGGTCGCACTCGAGCGCAAGTGGGGCTGCCACACCTTGCGATGTGTGTACCAGGGGCCCCCAAAGAAGCCTCAGGAGGGCCGACCAGGAAGCCGGAAGAGAGTCCAGCTGGCTCGCCACAAGCACACGAAGATATAGCACCAGTGATGCAAGATGGGCTGGCGGAGTGAGCGAAGCGATTAACAAGAGAAGTGTAAGCACCATTCCCACCAGCCGATTTGTTTCACTAGATGTGGAGTGAAATGCAATAGCGAGGTCGCACTCGAGCGCAAGTGGGGTTGCCATGCCTTGCGATGTGTGTGCCAGGGGCTCCCAAACAAGCCTCAGGAGGCCCGACCAGGAGGCCCCTGGAGGCTCCAGGAGGCCCCAAGAGGTTCCAGGAGGCCACAGGAGGCTCCAGGAGGCCACAGGAGGCTCCAGGAGGCCCCAAGAAGCTCCAGGAGGCCGCAGGAGGCCCCAGGAAGCTCCAGGAGGTTCCAGGAGGCTCCCAGGAAGCCCCCAGGAGGCTCCGAGGCGGAGTCTGGACTACCAGAGGGTACGTCGGGGCTCGATTTGGGGAGGATGTCTCAAGCGAAACCGCTATTCTCCGAGAATCGGGTTGAAAATCATTGAAATGACTCCTGGAGGCTCCAGGAGGCACCAGGAGACCCCTTGAGGCTCCAGGAGGCCCTAAGAGGCGGCCCCGACCCCAGGAGGCCCCAAGAGGCTCCAGGAGGCCACAGGAGGCTCCAGGAGGCCCCACGAGGCTCCAGGAGGCCGCAGGGGGCCCCGGGAAGCTCCAGGAGGTTCCAGGAGGCTCCCGGGAGGCCCCCAGGAGGCTCCGAGGCGGGGTCTGGAATACCAGAGGGTACGTCGGGGCTCGATTTCGGGAGGATGCCTCAAGCGAAACCGCCATTCTCTGAGAATCGAAATCAAAATCATTGAAATTACAATGAGTTTTTAAAGGTTGTATGTTGAAATGTTGAAATTCTTATGTGTTTTTGGACCCTGACGTCACGATCTGTGTGAGGGGTGCCACCGATTTTCAGAATTTCGAGGATGTCCCTAGCGAAATGGCCAGAAAAATCGCGGACGACGCGTACGCATGAATCGCCTCTGAGCTCTACTCCCTCGGAGAGGTGCGTATGATTATATATATATATATATATATATATATATCCCTCTCTCTCTCTCTCTCTCTCTTCCCTCACCTGCCCGCGCGCACCTACTTTCCAACACCAAAGTTTTGCGAGGCGCCGCAGACACGCACCACCGCGGGCAGCGCCGCAGCCGAGAGGCCGCACGGCAGGGCCACACAAGGGACCTCGGAGCGCAGCTGCGCCACGCCGACAGCTGAGCCTCGCCGATGGACGAACTCGGAAGGCGCCGCCACGCTGAAGGACCCGCAAGGGCCACGTGGCCACCAGGGGCCACGCCACCGCACAGACGGGGCGTGGCCACGCTGGGGCCATCCTGAGGCCAGGCTCCACGCCAAAGCGACCTCGGGACGGCCGCGCGACGGGCAAACGACTCTCCCGCCACACGAGGGCGGGCCACACTTTCCACGCACCCCTTCCCGGCCCCAACCCGCCCCTTTTTTTCAAAAGGTAACGCAGCAGCACCCCCACAGGGGAGGTCTCCCCCGCATCTCCAGGGGGCCGAATGGCGGTAACACGATATTGCATCATCTGAACGTGAATTCGGCTCCCTTGAGCTCATACGTCTGAAATAAAGGTTTGCCCTAGCACAACAAAGCTTTTTGCTGTTGGCTCGGGTCAAAAGCAAACTGCAAAAGAAGCTGCAACCTTCAGAATTGTATACTCTCGCAGTCCGACTGCCCCTCCACCGGCCAACTTGCAAGGTTGCTGGCATATTCTGCGACGTCTTGTAAAAATGAACGGTACCCCGTCGTCTGAGGGAATGCGGCTTGAGAAGCCCAGATGGCGAACGCCAAGTCCATCATGTAAGGCCTCACAGACTGCTGTCATTGGACACTGTGTTCTGGAGAATGAGATCACCGGCCTGAACGCGTTGGATCACGTGCTCAACAAAACAGGCAACGGTGCGATCCACAATCGCTACTGATATTCTGCATGATTTCCCAGGCCACCAGGACCACGATGGAAGAACGATCCAATGAGACCTGAACTTGCCATCTACCCAATGAGACCAACTCTGATGTTTTCTAAAAACCTGCGAAGCCACTCGCGAGCAGCGCTGAATTGTCGCTGCGGCACCAAAATCGCGCCACCGACTCCATAGCCAATGGAAGGTTGACCGGCATCGGCGCAACACGCTGAGGTAGCTCGACTCGCCCACCAGCGCCAAACCACGCCCGGGAAGATGGCAAAATACGCCGCCGCCTAGAAAGGAAGGAACTGCAGTCTTGATAGCGCATCTCCAGCTTCGTTGGCCCCACGACCTTCCGACCGCATGCATCCGATCCATTCGGCAACCTGAAAGTCAAGATAGCCAAGCTCCGCGCTCATCTGCTTGCGTTGCGAGGCGATCCACTGAGAAAAAACGCTCCACAGCAGCCCGATATCTGAGAAGGGTCAGTGGCTGAACCAATGCACGCGAAAGCGGCCCGACCTGCGCCGGGGCCTGCCTGCGATCTTGCTGGGGGGCCAAGGCCGCGAACCGACGAAGACGGCGACTAAGCATCACCTGCGTCGTCTCCCCTGCGGGGCGGAGTGCCCGCGGGGTTTCGGTCAGTCTTTGAATGGGCATGCAGTACCCTGCATAGGCTCGCCTACACAAGAACGCAAATGCGCTTCACCGCAACAGTCAGAACACGAGATGACGACCTTCCCTTCGCAATGACTCCGACAGCAAGCTGACTGCCCGTCCGCCAGGCGGGCAAAGCGCGCGCGGAAGTGCTGCAGCTGCCGCGGCCTCCACTGAAGAGCTCCCAAGTAGCCGCGCGCCTCGAGATCCGCGATGCGAGACGACGAGCGACTGATCGCCACGATGCCACCGCCCTCCAGGCCCAGCGCGCCGCCGACACTGGACGTCGAGGCCACGCGAGCGACGAGAGGCACTCCAACGCATCCAGCCAGACATCTCCCCCTCGAGACTCAGCGCGTCTAACCAACTCCTCGATCAGCATGGAACTGGGATCGAGGCAGGCATCCTCCGCCAGCAAGTCGCTCTGGCGCACCAAGGCGCCGTCGCGCTCTCGCTGGGCACCTCCTTGCTCATCGTCCTCATCGTGGGCGCCGTTCTCCTAGATGACGTCACTTTCGGCGGCGGCGGTGCAACCTCCACCTCGCTCGCGCAATTCCTCGATCGTCGGCGCTTTCTCCGGGCGTCCTGCGCGCGCAGCCCAGTGGCCAACAAGCCAACTCACGACGCGGCACTGAAATTTGCCCCCCAAGAGGGCGCGCCTGCACGCTTCGAGGCTCGCCGCCTCCTCGCGCGCCCTCGCGGGGCGAGCTGTCGCCGCGCGTCGCGGGGGAAGTCCGGCAAAAGCCCCCTCCCCGGCGCATTCGGCGGCCCCCGCTCCCCGTCGGCCCCCGCCAAGCAGTTCGCCGCCTCGCGCTGGCGCGGGGGGCAGCTGGGCCGGCCCCCCCTCCACCATGCGAGGGCCTCCGCGTCGCGCGCGCCGATCCCCAAAGGGGCTGCGCCCGGGGCTTCTCCGGGCACGCAACGCAGAAACGTGGGCAGACGACCCCCTTCGCGCTCGCCCCCCGGCCATCTCGCCCCAGGCGCCAGCCACCTTTCCTGAGGGCCAGGCCATCAGCCTCTCACCTTTCTCACCCTGCACTCTCTCCGCATTCTGCCAAGGGATCATGAACTCCTGATCAACCCAGTAGACCCTGCCCCTGTTGCAGCGGGCGATGCAGGACGCCTCGACGAGCGCGGGGGCCGCGCGCAGCTCCGCGGACATGGCCCGCAGGTGCGCCGCGCCCATCGACGCTACGTTCTCGATGGGGCGGGAGATGCGGCAGCGCGGGCCCATCTCCTCTTCGATCAGGCCGACCACCCTCTCGATCTCGAAGAACAGCTAAGACTTGTTCCCAGCCAGTCCCATCCGCCCGAACTCGACGACTCTCGAGACATCCGCGCAGGGCGAACGGGCACCGACCAGCACCCACTTGGCCCTGGGCGCGCGCTCCCGCGCCCGCCCCAGGCACGAGGTCGCGACGGGCGCCGCGTCGCCCAGCTCCGCAACGTCGGGCCAGGCATACCTCGCCACGCGCGCCGCCTCCTCGCCCGCCCCACTCGCCGCGAGAAACCGCCGCCGAGAGGCCGGGGAGATCGAGCGAGCACGGCGGCGATCCGCCCCCACTTGCGCGGCGGCGGCCACGCGCGGGGCGCGGGCGGCAAGTCCACCACAACTCCTCCTCAGCCTGGAGGACTGCCCCGGGGCCCAGCAGCGCCCGGCGCACCCGCCCTTCGCGCGCGCCCGGCGCGTCGACCGAAGAGGCCGCCTCAACCAGGGGGAGGCCCTCGACCAGCGAAGCCCAGCGTCTCGGACGGGTAGACCCCCTCCCCCGCGTAGCTCACGGCCGACGCCTTCAGCTCGGAGCCCCCAGTCCAGCGCCGGCAAATCGCGCCCGCACGGGCCCGGGAAAATGTTCACCTCATCGCCCAGAAACTGCGTCGCCCAGGCCCCGGCTGCCGCAGGCTGCCGCTGGCCGCCAGCAAACCTGGGGCAGCTTCGACGACTTCCCGCAGATCGCGCAATAGAATTTGAGCCCCCTGAGCGCCAGCGCCAGCCAGTCGTTCACCTCTTCACTAGCTGCCCTCCTCTCCTTGACCTCCGCGCCTCCGCGGCGCGGCTCGCGAGCGCCCCGTGCGACGCCGGGCGGAAGCGGCCGCGGGCGACGTCTCCACCTGGATAAACTGTCGGCCGCCACGGTCGAGGCAACCCTGATTCCCGCGCGCGAGGCAGCTGCGTTTGGGCGCGCCAGGCCCTTCAGCTCCTTTCGAGGAGTGGGGGCTGGTAAACGCGACCTCGCTCTGCATCGGCACGTCGAACGTCTCGAATGCGGCGCCGTCGCCGACGCCCCCCCCACCCACCGCGCCCACCCGCCCCGAGAGTCGGCGAAGGCGCAGACGGGCCCCGGGGGAGGTCAGCGACGCAGGGCCCCCAGCTCTCAGCTGACCCCCCACTCAAACGCGAGGGCGAGGCGACGCCCTCCTCCTCGTGCTGCGGCGGCGCCCCTGGACCTCGAGTCTCTCGGCTTTCGGGCCTTGCTGCCCTTGCCGCGCGCGCCCTTCCCCTTGCCTGTCTTCGTCGGCGGGAAGCGGCCCCTGCCCTTCTGGCCCTTGGGCCCCTGCCTCCTGGCCTAAGGGGGGGGCCCGTCGCCCTTCTCGTCGGGGCGGAAATGCCCCCGTCGAGTCTGGGGTCCGCTCTCTTGGCGGCCCACCCGGGGGCGCCCTGGCCATCGGCAGCGGCGAGCCCCCGCCCCCTCGGAGGGCGAGGGGGCCCGCGGCGCCGCTGGAAGCGCGGCAGCCCCTGAGGCAGAGTGGCCGT
Source organism: Prorocentrum cordatum (assembly GCA_963575745.1). Classification (NCBI taxonomy): domain Eukaryota; class Dinophyceae; order Prorocentrales; family Prorocentraceae; genus Prorocentrum; species Prorocentrum cordatum. Next base: position 341,000 of record CAUYUJ010016793.1, read on the forward strand.
TGAGCTCCCCGCCGACCTGCTCCGCCAAGGCCCCCGCTCCTGCTTCGAGCTCCGCCCGCCTGTCCGCCGGGGCCGAGAGCCGACCAGCTGCGGCCCGTCGACGAGTTCGTCTTCTGGCTGCGGGAGACGACCCCGGCGAAAATGCCCCCTGCGATGGCGACGGTCGGAGCAGCGGTGCCCCGCCGCTTGGCCGTGGAGAGGGGGGCCGCGTCGCCTCTGACTCCCCCCGTCGGCCCCGCCCCTCGGGGCGCGTCTTGCCAGCCGTCGCCAATTGCCCCCGCAGCTTCGCCTCATCCATGAAGCCGCCCGCGGCCTCGCGCGCCTCGCTGGTCTTCGCCGGGCTCGAGTCCACATCCGTCGTCACCTCCACGTGCTGCGCGATCTGTCAGTGGCCGCCCTTCGTCGCCTGCTCGATCGTCTTCAGCCCCTGCATCAGGATGTCGCCTAGCTGGGGCAACCGTCCTGCCATCAAGGCGTCGAGCACTCACCGATCATCCGCACCACTTTCACGTTCCGCAGTCTCACGCATGAGGCTGGTGGCGGCCATGCCACACATATGTGATGTACTGCACCACCATGCCACACATATAGGATCTTTTGCTCGCATTCAGGACCGTCCTACGGCCACTCCGACCAGTGCCAGCCGCACGATGTTGGATGATGTGTGTGTGTGGATGGAGTGTGGATGTGCGTGTGTGCGCGGGTGTGTGCGGGGAGGGGGGCAGGAGAGAGGGGGAGGGGGTCTTTGTTTGTGGTCGAGAGCTCTGGGCCCCGTGCGCCGACCCCTAGCTCCGTGCCGCTCTCACAGAGACCACCGCTCGAGGCTCCCCGTGTGTCCTGGCCGCCTCATCCGTGCTCGACGCGCCACCCCGCCGCTCTCACAGAGACCACCGCTCGAGGCTCCCCGTGTGTCCTGGCCGCCTGATCCGTGCTCGCAGCGCCACCCTGCCCGCGGGAGACTTCCGACGAGAGGCTGAGTCCGAGACCGGGCTACAAGGAGCCAAGCTGGCATGGGAGAGAGGGGAGGGAGAGTCGGGGTGTGTCTGTGGCTGTTGATGCTGTGCGATGGATGATGGTGACTTCTACGGCGCCTCTTGTCTGGGCGCGGAACACCGGGACCCACCCGGGGCCTCTAGGCGCTACCCAGTCGTCGGCATCGCGATTGTGACGTGTCCTACAGAGGGGGGCGCGACCGTAGTCCTCACCGGCCTACGCCCCGCTCCCGGGGCCGGGGTGCCGTGCGTAGCCTAGCCAGCTACGACGGCGCGTCCACAGACCGCCGAGTCGGACGGGAGCATTCCGGCGTGGTGTTCGCGTCGTAGTTACGTCAGGCCCGTTAGCGCCCAAGCCTCCTGGCTGGGCCGAGGGCAACGTCTCGGGCGGCCGGGGCTGATTGTGGTATGGCGCCTCGCTCGTGGTGCGCCAATCCCCCGCCTGAGGCGGCTAACCCAGGGCGCTGGGGGTGGCTGGGTTCGCCCCGGCCCAGCCCCCTCACGTCGTCCCCGTTGCACCCGCGTTCATGACAGCGTGGTTGCGTGTTGGGCATGTGGATCACCTACCTCACTTGCTGTCCCACGCAGTCGTTTAGGCCCATGTTCCGCTGGGGGCGGGTGGGCGCGACTCGCTGCCTCGGCGTGCAGGGGCGGTTAGGTCCCTCGGGGCCTTCCCCTGCGCGCCGTGCAGCGTAAGCCCTGCTCCCGCCTGATCAACGGGAGTAGGCGTGGCGCTAAGGCGCGCGTGCGTGTGGTGCGCCTCTCGATCCTTAAGGTGTCCTTCCGGGGCGCTGCGTTTTGGGCACCTCCTACCTCTGCAGGGTTTGGCGCTCGTGGAGATGGAGTGGGCAGGGTTGGGCGAGGAGGCAGGGAGGGAAACACCTCACGCCATTGCCAGACACACACGTCGTGATGGCTTGAAGACCCGACGTCCACCATGAGAAGTTTTGTCAAGGGGCCGCGGCGCCGGGGGCAGCAGCAGCAGCAACCCTTCAGCCGGCAGGCCCGGTGATCCATGCGCCAGCGGCGGCCCCTGCTGCGGGCGGACCCCCAGGAGGGGGGGGGATGCAGGCGTTGCCGGGGGGCCCGGCGGTTCCGGGGGCTGCGCCTGCGGCCCTACGCAGGCCAGCGGCAGCACCCGGCGCAAAGGGGCCAGTTCTCCGACGCCCCGCAGGTCGGGCGGCCGGACCGGCTCCGAAGCGTGTCCGTCGGCAGTAGGTCGGGGGTCGGTCGCTGGGATGGCGGCCAGGTCGGTGGTGGCAATGCCATCGGGCCTCAGTAGTTGGCCCCCCGTCGCCGTCGCTGTTGATGACCATGCGGGTGTAGGGCATAGCCGAGGGAGGCCCGTCGTCGTCGAAAGACCGCCCTGGGCGCTGGGGTTCGGTCTTGCACCGTTCCTCCTTGGGCGGGGGTCTTGAACCCTGGCGACGCGGGGTCTTGAACCCGATGTCTCCCGAGGCTACGGCCACGTTGACTTCGTGCCTGTCCACCAGTTCAACCTTGTAGTCGTCCGACCAGCCGTTCTGTGTATCCTGTCCCTGGTGTCCGTCCTGGGGACGTACCGGCTAGCCGAGTGAGGACCGTCGTCGCCGTAAGGCCGCCCTTGGCGCTGAGGTTCGGTCTTGCACCGTTCCTCGTGGGCGGGGGTCTTGAACCCTGACGACGCGGGGTCTTGAACCCGTTGCCTCATGAGGCCGTGCTCGTACGTCGGGAAATCATCTGTCTGTTTGACGGGCAAGGCCACTGCGTGGGCGGGAAGGTGGGGCAGCTGTCGTATCACGCGTTCTGGTCCGCCGACCATACCTCGGCGAGCACGGCGGGGGCAACCTAGTGGCAGGATTCTTGCGTGCGCGCGTGGTGGTGTGTGTGTGTATCGGTGTTGCACGTTGTGGGTGTGTGTGTGTGGTATCGGTGTTGCACGTTGTGTGTGTGTGTGTGCGCACGCGCACTTCGCGATAGCCACGTCCATGTATGCTTGAAGTTCCGGGAGCAGTGTGGGCCTTCGGACGTGCGGGCGCTCCTGTTACGTGATCTTTCGCCATCGAGTGTTTCCCTCCCCCTGTCCCTCCCCCCCAAGCCCTCTCCGTCCCCAGGCCTCGGCTGGGGGACGGGGTAGGGGGTTCGATCCTTGCCCGGCTGGGAGGGCGAGGGCAGGTCTTCTCGACCGACACGCCCTCCACTTCCACTTCCACTTCCACTGCACCACCATGCTCGCCATCTCGCTTAGGTCTGAGTCACTGGCGGCCCCTCCCCTCTGCGCCAGAAGCTGCTTGATCTGCTCGAGTCTCGACGTCAGGAGGGCACCAGGCTCGCGGCGGCTCACAGCTCTGATCCAGCGGCCTGAATCAGGGGGGCGGCCTCGTTAAAACTCGATGATCCGCCCTCGTCACCCTCCGTAGTGCCAGAGTTAGTACGCTTCTTCCTCCTCTTGGAGCCCTCGAGCTGAGCCTCTGCCCGCGCAGCCAGCATTGAGCCGATGTCACGCTTCCTGAGCAGCTCAGCCTTCGCCCGATTCAGTTTCCTCCTCAATTCCTTCGCCTCGTCACCGTCGGGCGCCGCAACCGCGCCCGCTGCCACTGCTGCACCGTCGCCATCCGCTCTGCCGTCTGCACGTCCGCCTGCACCAGCTCCGTGTCCTCCCGCGTCGCCAGCAGCACCAGCCTCCACGACACCCGCCGAGGCAATCACGGGCCCTCCAGGCACACCTCCGGTCAGGCCCACACTTCCCAGCGCGCCTGGGGCGGTGGCGCGACAGGTGTCCACGTGCACTGTCGGCCGTCCAGGCCACGTCACCAGCGGGGAGCACCGACTGGCAGGACACCTGGCTGATCCCGGAGAGCGCCTGCAGCATCGGGTGGTGCTCTGAGGCCGTCGTCGACACACTGCACCTCAACGAAGGACCCCTGGGCATCCGCAGGCCACGCTCCTCGGACACGGAGGCTCCTGTGCCAACTGGGGTGCTCTGCCCATCCTGCAGCACCACCTCCAGCGAGCACCCTGGGTACAGCCCACTGAACCCACGGACAACGGGCAGAAAGGCCCGTGGATCCACTGGCCGAACAGCGACGCGCCGAAGCCCCCGCCTCCAGGCGCAGCCAGCCCTCCGCCGACGCCAGCGAGCCCCAGGAGCCCCCTCATCGGACCTCCGAAAGCGCCTCCTGGCACCATGGGCGGAACGCCTGGTGCAGCTGCTCCCGCGGCCATCGGCACGGCGCCCGCAGCTCCTGATCCGCGGGTTCCTCCGACTCCGGGGGGGCCAACGCCTGGGCCTGCCCCAGGTGGCTCCACTCCAGCACGGTGACTGGGGCATCACGGCAGGCACAGCTGGACCGCCAGCGCCCACGGCGCCAGCCTTGCCTCGCTTGACGGATGGTGGCTGGCCCCCCATACCAGGCTTCGCCACGGCAGCAGCTGCCTTGCCCTCCCCCACCTTGGAAACAGGGGGGGACCGCCAAGCCCCCCTGGCATCGCGGGGGCCATCCCTGGGACCACCTCCGGGCGGCCCGCCTGCGAAGCCGCCACCAGCACCAGCCCCACCGCCGATGCCCAGCACCCCACCAGGGGCGCCTCCGCCTGTCACGGCACCCAGCATCCAGAGCTGCGGCGGCAGGCGAGGGGGGCAGCGGGGGACAGGGAGACGCAGATGGCCCCCCGCTGCCCTATGGGCCGCTCGATCTCGCGCGACGAACGGTCCACCTCTGCGAGCGGTCTCCGAGCGGCGCGGCAGGCGGACCGATCGGGTCCGATCGATCGACCAGGATCCTCGCCCGCGCCTCCTGTGGCGAGTGATCCCTCTCCACTTGAAGCCAGAACAGCTACATCCCGAGATGCTGGATGGATGCGGAGCGGGAGCGGGAGGACAGACGGATCACATAACCCACGGGACCCGAATATCTACATACATGGATACGCACACACCCACACCGACATATATATATATATATATATATTATGTGTGGTCGCCCCCCCCCCCCCAGCGCCCCGCACACCACCAAAACAACAAATCAATCATTAATCGCTTGCTCCTTCTCATCCTCCTCCTCTTCATCCTCTTACTCTTCCTCCTGCTCCTCCTCATCCATCTGCACCCAAAAAAACAAAATTACACAGTGTTTGGCGCCCTCGATGCAAGGAAACGCTGTGTATGGTTGTTTTTTTGATGTTGCTGGGTTTGAGGATCAACGAAACACTGTGTACTTGTTCTTCTTTTTTTTTTTGGTTTTGGAGGCCCCATGCTCGCAGCGGCCTCCCTACCAGCATCCTTCTGCTTGCCAAATCATACCCCCCCCCCCCCCAACAACAAAAAAAAACACTGTGTGTGGCGCCCTCGAGGCAAGGAAATGCTGTGTATGCTTGGGTGTTGTTTGGTTTTTTTGGGTATGAGGATCAACGAAGCACTGGTTTTTTAAGAAAAAACAAAATACCAAAAAAACAGTGTTTCGTTGATTCTCAGACCCACCCCCCACCCCCTCAAAAAAAAAGCATTTCCTTGCATCGAGGGCGCCAAACACTGTGTATGTTTTGTTTGTGTTTGGTTTTATGATTTGGCAAGCAGAAGGGTGCTGGTAGGGAGGCCGCTGCGAGCATGGGGCCTCCAAACCCCCCCCCCCCCCCCCAAAAAAAACAGTGTATCGTTGATCCGCAAATCAAAAAAAAACATACACAGCGTTTCCTTGCATCGAGGGCGCCAAACACTGTGTATGTTTGGTTTGTCGGGTATTTATTGTGGGGAGCAGGAGGAGGTGCAGATGGATGAGGAGGAGGAGGAAGAGGAGGAGGATGAAGAGGAGGAAATGGGGTGGAGGCATGAGGGCCCTGCCACTGAGGCCTTCGGTGAAGCTCCGTATGGAGCAACTTACTGTTGAGAGGAGCGGCACGCAACGTCTCCCATTGGGGCCTGCGGTAGAACTCACAACGAAGACATGATGATGGAGGAGCGTGAGGATAAGAATGAGGAAAACAAGCATTTACGATCATTCAAACGGAATGCTGGGGGGGGAGGGGATGTGGGTGGAGGCAGGGTTATGACGGAGAGAAGGGAAAAGCGTATCATGAGAGGGAGCAGGAGGAAGATGAGCAGGAAGAGGAAGAGAAAGATGATCGTTGGGGGGCGATGGGGGGGCGAGCATATATATATATATATAGATATACATACATCTACATATATATACACACATATATACATACATATACATATATATATATATGCATTTCGAATATACATATTTCATTATATAGCTAAGCGCATACATGCAACTATACACATACATGCAAAACTGCTTCGATGTGTGTGCGCGCCATTTTTATGTGTATGTATGCATCATGTATATATTGTATGCATCGGTCTCTCTCTCTCTCTCTCTCCCTCTCTGTATATGTACATTCCTCCCTTCGCCCGCTCCCTCTGCTACTCCCCGTCCCCTCCTGGCCCTCCTCGTCCCCTCCTTCCCATCTTCCTCCGCCTCGCCCGCCCGTCCTCGTCGTCGCCCTACTCATCCTCCTGTCGCCCCGTCCTCCTCCTCCTCGCACCTCGTCGTCGTCGTCGTCCTTCCCCTGGTCTCGCGATCGGAACGCTGCCAGGGCCGCGACGAGCGCGCGAACTTCGGCAGGCTGACTGGGGAGCCCTTCGAGAACACCGAGGAGGTCAGCCAGTCCAGCCCTCGGAGCGCGCCATGCCCCCCAGCCCCTGTGCCCACCCAACGGACTCTCCTCCTCCTCCTCCCCTCCTCCTCCTCCCCTCCTCCTCCTCCTCCTCCTCCTCCTCCTGCTCCTCCTCCTCCTCTTCCTCCTCCTCCTCCTCCTCCGCCTCCTCCTCCTCCGCCTCATCCTCCTCCCCGCGTTCCCCCGCTTAGCTTTGGCTGCGTGGGTCATCCCCGACGGCCTCGGGCGTCTCCCGGGGGCGGTGCCAGGCCCTGTCGACTCGGCTCAGGCCCCTTCGGGCCAGCGTCCAGGGGCCGCAACCATGCGGGGAAAAACGCAGCTGCGTTTCCCCAGGTGGTCTCGGCGCCCTGCGGCGGCCCCCTGAGGCTCCCAGAGCGTCCCGCGGGGATGGCCCCAGCCTTCCTCGAGGCGGGTTTGGGGCCCAGCGGCGGCTCGCCAAGAAGCCGGAAACGAGGGGGGATACGAGGCTGCGTTTCCCCACCTGACCCGGCGTTCCGTCCTGGCCCCCCCTGGCCCCCGCTGGTCGTCCGGAGGTCGGCCACGGGGGCCCCAGGGGACCTCGCGGCGGGCTCCCCTGGAGCTATTTTGGGCCCTCGTGCGTGGGGGGGAGGGGCGCTCGCCAACCCAGCCTGGCCGCCCAGCCCGGCGCAGCGCCGGGAGCCCGAGGCCCATGGAGGTGGCTTCCCCCTCCCGAGCTCCCTCGGCTGGCCACAGGCAGCGCCGGCAGGGGCAGCCGCCGCAGGCGTGGGGCCTCCTCCCCACCTCCGCCCCCAACAAGCACTGCCGCGCGCAGGGCGCCTGTACCGCGCAACCCTATCGCCGGTTGCTAGCCAAGGTTCGCCCTCGTTCGCAACGGACTCCTCAGGTAACGGGTATCCCCCTTTGGCGATCCCTCTTCCGCCCAGGGACTGTGCAAAGGCGGCCCGCTCGAAGTCCTGGCGGTTTGGTCAGTGGTCCTCCTCCTCGTCATTCTGCATCCTCCTCCTGCTCCTCCTCTTCCTCCTCCTCCTCCTCCTCATCCTCATCCTCACCCTCATCCTCATCCTCATCCTCATCCTCCTCCTCCTCCTCTTCCTCCTCATCATCATCACCATCAGCATCAGCATCATCATCATCATCATCATCATCATCATCATCATCATCATCATCATCATCATCATCATCATCATCATCATCATCATCATCATCATCATCATCATCATCATCATCATCATCATCATCATCATCATCATCATCATCATCATCATCATCATCATCACACCACCACCACCACACCACCACCACCACCACCACCATCATCATCATCATCATCATCATCATCATCATCATCATCATCATATCATCATCATCACCACCACCACCACCACCATCATCATCATCATCATCATCATCATCATCATCATCCATCATCCATCATCCATCATCATCATCATCATCATCATCATCATCATAATCATCATCATCATCATCATCATCATCATCATCACCATCACCATCACCATCACCATCACCATCACCATCACCATCACCATCATCACCAGCACCATCACAATCACCATCACCATCACCATCAGCATCATCGTCATCATCACCACAATAGTCAGCATCATCATCAGCATCATCGTCATCATCATCACAATAATCATCATCATCATCATCATCAGCATCATCATCATCATCATCATCAACGTCATCATCATCATGATCATCAGCATCATCATCATCATTATCAGAGTCACCATCATCATAACCCTCCTCTCATGATTATCCTCGTCGTCAGCCTCCCTCCCGACTCCATCCTCCTCCGCATCCTCCAAATCCTCCTCCTCCTCCTCATCATCAGCATCTGATTCATCATCACCAGCAGCATCATCATAACCGTCATCATCATCATCATCATCATCATCATCATCATCATCATCATCAATATCATCATTATCATCATAATCGGTCTCATCATCAGTATAATCATCATGATAGTCATCATCATCAGCATCAACATCCTCAACATCATCGTAATCATCATCAGCATCATCATCATCAAAATCATCATCAGCACCAGCATCATCATCAACATCATCATAACCATCACGACCACCACCACCACCCTAATAATAATTATCATCATCATCGGCATCTTCATCATCAGCATCACCATCATCACCAACATCAGCATCATCATCTCCATCATCACCACCTCCATCATCTTCATTTCATCAGCATCATTTTCATCAGCATCATCGTCATGGGCATGATCATCGTCATCGTCATCGTCGTGATCATCATCCTCAACACCATCGTCATCACCACCATCATCACCAGCACATCATGATCACCATCATCATCATCATCATCATCATCATCATCATCATCATCATCATCATCATCATCATCCTCGTCATCGTCATCGTCATCGTCATCATCATCAACATCATCACCATCATCATATGCAACAGCAACATGATCAACAACGTCGTTATCGGCATCAACATCGCCTAAAGCATCATCAGCTCCCTCAGATTACCAATATCAGAAGTCTTTTTATTGTTCATCATCGTCTTCATCCTCGTTACCCTCATCGTAATCGTCATCGTCATCATCGCCATCATCGTCATCATCGTCATCCAAATCATCATCATCATCATCATCATCATCATCGTCATCATCATCATCGTCATCATCATCATCATCATCATCATCATCGTCATCATCATGATCATCAGCATCATCATATCATCATCACCACCACCACCGCCGCCATAATGATACTCAGCATCATTAGCATCACTGTCGTGAGTATCATTATTATCAGCATCATCATCGTCATCACCAGCATCATCACCACTACCACCACCAGTATTGTCGTCATCAGCATCAGCATCATCATCAACATCATCATGATCATCACCAGCATCATCATCATCATCACCATCATCACCACCACCACCATCATCGTCATCATCATCATCATCGTCATGGGCATGGTCATCGTCATCGTCCTCGTCCTCGTCATCGTGGTAATCATCGGAATCCAAAATCACCATCGTCATCACCATCGTCAACAGCACATCATGATCATCATCAGCATCATCGTCATCGTCAACATAATCATCAACATACTCATCACCATCATGATCAGATGTATCAACAACAACATCATCATCAACATCGTCATCGTCATTGCCATCGCCTTCAACATCATCATGTTCCTCAGATTGCGATGACAATTGTTTTTGATTTTCATCGTCATTGTTTTAGTTACCGTCATTGTAATCGTGATCGTCATCACCACCATATTCATCATCATCATCACCAGCATCATCAGCATCATCATCGTCATGATCAGCATCGTCAGTATCATCATCATCATCATCATCATCATCATCGTCATTATTTCCATGTTTATCGATATCCTCCCTTGTCCCGTCCTCTCCACAAGATCCCTCTTATAGACTTCTAATTCCTCTCGCCGCCACGACTGATTCCTCCCGCAGCCACTGCTGGTGCGGAATGAAGCATCAATGCAATGTCAAATGTTCTTCAACGTTTTGGCAATCATTTAGTTGGCATCTCTGCTTGTTCTTCCTACCTCACTATCGTCTGCCGCCCTGCGTCGCGCCTGATCGCATGTCGGAGATGCGTGAAGCCTGTCATGAGCTTCGACTACTCCCTGCATACCAAATCCGACCTGATGGTTAACCTGGTTAGCCCAATGTTTGATATTGCTACCCAGTATCTTCTGATGGCTCCGCTCCCTTGGGGCACTATCTGTGGCCCTTGTCGAGGCTGCCAGCTGAGCGTCATGTCTGGTTGCCTGTTGGGCGCGCTGCCCCCCGAACCCCTCACTCCGTGAGAGGGGAGAAGGGAAGGGGGTACAAGGAGGAGGGGGGGAAGGGAAGCGGGATGGAAGAAGAAGAAGCAACTGCATTCACATAAGATTTCGGAGGTCCGCACGAATTTCTTGGATCGGCGCTGAACCCCCGTCCCTGGCGCGCGGAGCGCGCCAGGGGCGGCGCCGCCAGGGGAGTCCAGTGCCGATCCGAGAAATCCGCGCGGATCTCCGAATGTCTATGTTTGTGCGCTACTGCAGCTTCCTTCGAGGAGATGCGGGAGGGGCTCACGGAAGGGGGGAAGGAGCCCGTGCACCATTCGACGGCAGGTGCGTGTCGTCGCGACCTCGGCGTTGGCCTCTGGCACCGCGCGGATCGCTCCACCCTGCGCGACCGCGGCGTCCCGACGGCGCGGATCGCTCGACGTCGACCGTTTGTGGGCGCCACGGGGGGGTGCTCCCCCCGCAGGCACTCTGAGCCGAGCGGCAGATCGGCGCCCACAGGCAGCCCGGCGGCCCCGAGGCCCGCTCCGTCGTGGAGGCCGGTGCCCAGCTTGGCGCTCGCCGGCTGGACGCGCCACTGCCTTCGCGCCGGCGCCCTCTCGCCACTGGCGCCCTCCCTGCCGGTCCTCCCCACCGACGCCTCTCCAAAAGTCCTCACGGGCGCCCTCAGGCGGGGCACTCTCGCTCACTCCATCGCGCGTCTGCTGCCCACCATGGTTTCGCAAATACTGGCCTCTGCTCTGCCTGCGAACCCCTCCCGCTATCGTACTGCGCTCACCACCCCTTACCGCTATTCGGCATCGCTTAGCACTGCTTATCATACTTCATTATATCTCGCCTGCTGCTTTCGAGGGGGGGTGGGACGGGGGGAGAGAAGGGGAGGCGGAGGAAAAAAGGAAATGAAGAGAGAAAACTCCGACACCCCGCTCCACCCCACTTAAAGCACAAGAAGCTGGACACGTCCGCAAGGTTGCCAAACATGTGATTCAACATTTCACCTCTGCGCTTTTAACGTGTGCGTATGTCGATGTGACCCATGTGTTGGAATATGCCTCTGCATCCTCGTACTGCATGCTTGCGTAGCGGACCGCCTCAGAAATATATAAATTCGAGCGCAAGCGGTGCCCGAGAAAGCGCGCGGTGGATGACGGTGTCACCTTCCTGGGGCGTTTGGACATGCACGCGCACTTCCAGAAAAAAAGGGGTGGAAGGCGACGAGGACGAGGTGGAGTCCCACCAATGTCGATTCGGCTGCCCCACCCCGTCTGCCTGTTCAAGGTCTTGAGCCCGAGCGCATCAGTTACCTCCGCCGATGTCATTGAGCAGGGCAGGTCCTGCTTGTTGGCGAAGATGAGCAAGGGAGAATCTCCGACGTCATCGACCTCCACTGCCCGACTCGTCACTCCTGTTCAGCACCTACTCGTCTGACAACCTCAGAACTCGTACCTGGCCCAGACTGATTCGGGGTTCGTCACGGATTCTTGCGGTTCACACTTAGTTATCGCCTGGCTGGATGTGATCGGCATTCTGGGTTTTCCAAATGACTGATTCCTCCAAAGTGCGAAAAGGCCACAATGACGTCCACGAGGCCCCCGGCAAGGTCCACACTAAAAACCTGCCATTCGTCGCCGATCCCTTGGGGTTCCGCGGCGTGTGAGGTTGAATCCCTCCTGGTGGGCCAGGCCTGGTGATTTGGGATGAAAGGGGGGGGGGGGGGGGCACGGCCAAGTGGGCCACAAAGGTCATCTGCTCCTGAGGTGCTTCAAGACGAGTAAGATGGCCTCAAATCCGCCGACCCTGGCGGCATGTGTGAGGGTTTGTTCCGTTCGAGTCGTCATCTTCGTCGTTCTCTAGTCGTCGTCTCTGCTGGCTCCCTTCCCCCTGGCCCCCATTTCCCTGGGCCCACTGCCGCTCTCCCTGTTTTCTTGGGCCCCCCCCGCCCATCGCGCCAGCCAGAGCGAAATTCAGCAACGTCCAATTCGCTCGATGGGACCCCACCCCTTTTGGTCCCTTCCTCTCGGGGGTGGGGTCCTGGGGGGAGGGGCCTCACTGGCCACATGCTGCAACGGGTAGTCACAATATCCAACCCACGATTCTTGATGCAAGAGAAGCACATCAAAATCGGATATCCTTTCTACTCTACGCAGGCTGTGTCGAGAGTTGGCGCGCCCCCCGCCCCGATGAGCTGCGACCCGAATGGCGAGAGGAAACACTGGACACGAGAGGGAGGGAGCAACAGCATAATATCATTATCATATTAAATATATCGTATACCCATCTGAATAAGAATCTGCATTTCACGCTGGCCTGAAGCGTTGACAAAGAATTCGTAGCATTTCGACAGCAACCACAACTAGCACACTGTTGAAATAAATTATGCCCACAGGCTCGGGACACCGAGCAACAAATATCAAGATAATGAAATATGTATATGAGTGTGTCACATGCAGCCCCCGTTTTTCGCCACACCGTTCTCATCCATCACGTCTTGGTAGCGGATATCAACCTTCCTGCGCGGCTGCCTTGATCATACGATATGCCACGTACGCCTTGATCGCCGGGCAGAATTAGGCTGAAGCCGCGGCACTCGTCGGCGTCCAACTTCAGACATATTCCCAGACAGTTCGCATAATGCTTGCCCTTGTAGCTGATACCCTACAAAGTCTTACCCTCGTGCCCCGCATTTTTGATGCGAACAGTCCCCATTGTGACCGCCCACTGCTTCAGAAGTGCAGCGTCGCCCAGGTAGGTCGGACCCCTGCGTAAACTCACCATCATACCTCACGATCTCCAGATTCTCGCGTTTCGTCAGCTTCTTGGTATTTTCGAGCTTGGGGGAAAGAAAACATTCCTTTTAGAACATGTTGTCGCTGCTTGAACTGTCCACCTCCCTTGGCACTTACATGTCAAGGTCATGGTCGCTGTCCTGCTTCGGCTGCCTCAGTGTAAACCGCAAGACAAAACTGCAACAGACTGAGTATCTGGATAGTCCTCTGCGAGCCACTCCTCTCCATCGGGTAGATGCATATCGCGTCGCCCATGTTGAATGCGTCTACATCTTCATATCCGTCCTGAACTTCGCCCTCATCGTCGTGAAACACTCATCCGTGTAGTTGCGCACCCCCGCCGGCCAGGTCGATATCTCGTCATCCCCGGCGTCTTCGCGCAGCCCTGCCTCCGCCTCCGCACCCGTCTCCTGCGCGCGCGCCGCGAACGACGGCAGCGCATTCGGGGGGGGGGCCCAGCGCGACCTGTGGCCTCGTGGGAGGGTGATGATCAACCTGGGCGCATACGCGCCACAGCCTCAAACATCTCGGCCCCGAAACACAAAAACCGGCCCCACAACCACCACCGAAGCGCACAATTCACGACGTTCGCGCGCCAGCAGCGCACAGAGGCCACCGAGTAACCTCGCGCGGCACAGGGACACCAAAACAGAAGCACGCATGGTTGTCAAGCAGGGACATGAGCCGAAACCACACACTTGCCCCGGCCGCCAGGGCTCGGGGGCGGCTTTCCTGCCGCTCAAGGCGACAGGGCCGTAGTAGACCGCCCGCGGTGGAATTTCGTGGGATCGCCGCTTGGCGCATCAACGGCCACCCGGAGACCGCGGATGGCGCGGCACCGTGCGACGCGAGACGCCTCCTGTACTGGATCCGCTCATGGACCGGGCGCCAATGTCCATGACTGGCGCCGAAGTGCACACGGAGAAAACAATAAACCACCATGTGAACACGAGCCGCGGCACCCGCCGCGCACGGCGCAGACACAGACGCGCGCCGACCAGACGAGTCGCCCGTCTGCCCCCCGGATCTCCAACTGATACTGACGCTCCAGCCAGACAGTCCTGGCTGACACTGACAACCAAGACAACGCTCCCACGGAGGCAAGAGCCAGAGACCCAACCGCCTCCGCGGCGCAAAGACCCCGGAAAGGGCACGCACCCCCGCACCCCACAAGCCTGATGGCTCAGAAGATGGTCGGCCCGAGCGCAATCAAGAGAACTCAAACAACGCGGCACTACAGGGATACCGCGGCACTACAGGGATACTGCGGCACTACAAGCAACCATGCCTCTCCTGCGGGACTACAGGGATACTGCGAACGAGGGGGGGGGGGGGGGGGGGGGGGGGCGCGCCAAGTGCCCTCGCCCGCCCACTCGCACACCCAGGGGGCCGAAGACCGCAACGGGGGCGCGGGCCGCGGCGAGAACTGCGATCGAGGGAGGAGAAGAGCGAAGAGGGGGGGAGAGGAAAGGAGGAGGAGGGAGAGAGGAAGAAGGAAGAGGCGCAGACCTGCCTCGGCCTTCCCCCCACCCCCCACCCCAGGGGGCGCGCGCCAATCGGGGATTCAGGAAGGCGCTTTACACCGGCCGAATCCGCGGACCGATCTGCTGGCGCTGGCCCGGCGTGTCCTGGATCTCCTCGTTCCATATCTAGATCTGCCTCCGCTGCCCTTGTCGTAGGACGCCTCGATCGACCACTTGAACTTCGGCGCTCCAGATGTCAATCCCTCGGTCGTCACTGACGGTGCTGGCCCGGTCGAAGTCTTCCCTGGCCAGTCCCTCGGCGAGATGCTCAAGCGATCCTTCGCGGTCTTCTCGAGAGGCACCTGGTACTGGTCGATGACCCTGAGGTCCGCCTTCCTGTCCTTGATTCTGGATGCGCAGCGCCGCGCCCAGCTCGTCCAGCTGGGTTATGCTCATCAAGATTAGAGTTATTGACTTCGGTGGCCTCTGGGAACGCAGGCTGACAGATGCACCAACTATCCCCGCTGACACCTCTCGCCCCCCTCCTGCCACGGTGGGAGCGCTGTCGATCATGCCTCTAAACCTCATCGCTGATCCTCTCATCCGGGCAGTCATTCTGCCGTCTTCGGCATAGCTGTCGAGAGCTATTGAACCTCCACGCCCTCGCAGGCATACGGCGCCCAGCACAGCGCGCCCGTCAGGTGCAGGTCCTTGACGCACAGCGCATGTCTCAATGCCCTCAGACTCCTTGCAGCTGCCCTCCTGCCTCGTCGACGGGGTCGCATCGCACGGTCCGTCGCCTGTCTTTGCTCGCCGCCCCGTCCACATCCAGGTAGGTCGGGTCCCATGAGGCAGCCGCTCGCGCGCGCCCTTCGCGACCTCTCGAAGTCCTCGCGACGCGCCCCATGCTGCTCGGCCAGGACCGCGCGCCAAGTCGCGCAACCAGGTCGGCGCCATCTCCATCGCAACGCGCGCCAGATGTCCCATTCGGCGCTTTGCCCAGTCAAGGACTCTATAAAATCTAAAATATCCCGGCAAAGCAACCTAACAGCGATGTGTAGGAGCATATCTGGAAGCATTCCCCTTCATATTCAGATGAGAATCCAGTTGTAGAATTCTGCTGTTCTCACAGTCGTAGTCGCATTCGCGATGACAGTCGCAGTGGCAACGGCAGTCGCAATCACAGCCTCTGCCTCAGCCTGCCTCAGTCTCAGCCTCAGCCTGCCTCAGCCTCAGCCTGCCTCAGCCTCAGACTCAGCCTGCTTCAGCCTCAGCCTCAGTCTGCCTTCAGCCTCGGCCTCAGCCTCAGCCTGCCTCAGCCTCAGCCTGCATCAGCCTCAGCCTCAGCCTCAGCCTGCCTCAGCATCAGCCTGCCTCAGCCTCAGCCTCAGCCTGCCTCAGCCTCAGCTTCAGTCTGCTTCAGCCTCAGCCCCAGTCTGCCTTCAGCCTCGGCCTCAGCCTCAGCCTGCCTCGGCCGCAGCATCAGCCTGCCTCAGCATTCAAAATGTGGCCCAGGAATGGAGTTCTGGGAACTTGAAGAGCACGAGGTGGCCTACAGTTGGCTCCGGGCATCCAAAATGTGGCCCGGGAATGGAGTTCTGGAAACTCGAAGACCACGAAGTGGCCTACAGTTGCATCCAAAATGCACGCCGGGAATGGAGTTCTGGGAAGTCGAAGAGCACGAAGTGGCCTACAATTGGCTCCGGGCATCCAAAATGCACGCCGGGAATGGAGCTCTAGCAACGCCAAGAGCGATTTCGCGAGGATGTCCCAAGCGATTTGGGCTTCGACGGCAGCCGCGCCGGGTCCCGCCCCGGGCCCCGCCCCGACCCCCCTGAGGAGTCATGATGCTCTCTTTTGACCCCACTAGAAACCTATCAGTCTTCGCTGTTAAGTAAAAAGCTCGCTGCGCCTCCAGTCAGCTGACCCACTCCTTGATCCTTTGTGAATCTACCAGTGGTGTTTTCCTGTATATAGTCAGTCAGGTCACCCCCTCGTTCCGGCGCGCCGCGCGGCGGCGTCCTGTCTGAATCGGGCGCCCGGTCTCCCTCTGACCTGTCAGGCAGCATTGGTAATCCATCGTGTACTTGGCACTGTTGGTGGCCCTTGGTACCCAGCGCCCAGGGCATCTTGATCCCTGCGCCCCCCGCAATCTGCATCGCCGCAAGGTCGCCGATCTTGCGAGCGCAAAAGTCAGAGCAAAAAGTTAAGAATGTTTGCGTGCGTTTGCGTGTTTGTTTGTTTGTTTGTCCCCCCCCCTAAAAAAAACGATGCTTCCGCCCGGTACTTTGTGTGTGCTGTTTCGCTTGTTTGGCGTTGCGTAGCGTTTGTCGCGCGTTTGCCCGCGTTTCTCTGTTCGCGCGCGCGCGCCGCGGCGGCCCGGCAGTCGCGCGGGGGGGGGGGGGCGGGGGCGAAGCAGAGAAGGGGGAGGGAGTCTGGCACCAAAACCTCGAAGGCCACCCCCGGGGCCAACAGAATGACGGACACTGGGGGCAGGGGGCGGCAAAGGATAGAAAAAGGGGGCGAAGTATAACAGCGGAAGGGGGGCGCGAGCGGCGCACCGAGCAAGAGCGGAGAGAAATGAAGTTATTCGGATCATCATACCAAGGAAAGGGCGAGGTTGATGACTGATTCAAGGCTCTGACTTTGCACGCGCAACCGATCTCCCCCATGGTCGCGCCCATGGTGGCCAGCTGATCGTCGCCCAGCCGGATGGCCGCCAGGCCCATGGAGGTCGTCTTCCAGGAACAGCGCGATCGCCGCTGAAAAATCGCAAAGCAAGCTCGACATAGAAAACCTCCAGGTCGCCCTTGAAAGCCCCCGCGCCAACCGCGTCCACCACGCTGGACGTGGCTCGAACTGGTCTCGTGTTCTCGCGTTTGGGCCACCCTTCCAGTGGGGGTTCTTGCCGCGCGCCTTGCAATTCGCGCGCGCATTGATCTTCTCGAGCATATCATCGGCCTCCTTGCTATCCGTCTTGACGGAAGCCGTCTTTTTGATGATAGCCTCCTTGCCTCGAGTCGACTTGCTCCGAGCTTGCTGCCCCCGGGCCTGCCTGCCTGTAGTCGGGCTGGCCGTTTCAGCGCCCAGCCTTCCATCCAAGAAATTTAGCCTGTGGCGCCAGAGCATCGCGTTTCTACTGGCTGCTCTCCTCAACATCAAGGTCGCCAACGACTCCCTGGAACTCGTCGATGTCGTCGGCGGCCAGGGCCCTGGAATCCGAGTCGCAGAAGGTGCCCCAGTTGTCGCGCGATCCACCGTGATCTCCCAAAAGAGCATCTTCTGAGTATTCGTACTCTGCTGCGTGAGCTTCCTACCGCCCACACCCGCGATCTTATCTACCAGCGACGTCTAGCTGGGCCTGCATCGCGGCCGCCATGTCGCCCCAGATGCATTCGTTGCTGCACTGCCCGGCGATGACCTCATGCTCGGCCATGCTGATACTTGCCAACTTCAACCAAACGTATGTTCGCAGGTTCTCGCCCGCCATCGCATGTGCTGACAGCGACTTCAACCTCTCACACTCCGCCTCTCGCCTTGAAGCGTATCCCCGCACGGACCCCGATCGATGCCGGATGCCCTCGAAGAGAAACTCGTCGAGCGACTGCTGCTGTTGTAATGGCGCGATCCTCTCGCACGCCGGTCGAACCGTCGCCGCCACCAGCTGTGTTGCAGCAGAGGGGTCATCACATGCTCTCTGCGGCCTTTCTCCGCGCAGCATTCCATGCCCTTCCATTGAATTCGCTCTTGAGCATGATGGCGTAGAGCTTTGGAATATTCTGCTCACTCGCACGGTTGCCAAGAATCGCTCTCTCTTCGAACTCCTCTCCGCAGGCAAGTTCGCCATGATAATGAACCACGCTCTCGTTGTCCAAGTAGAAGGGTCCGTCCTGGAACTGCCGCTTGGACGTCGACATCTTGTCAAGTATACTGCAGCTGCTGCACGCATTGTAGCTGATGCTGTTTTTGCAATCGCCCCGGCTGTTGCTTCCGCTGTAGTCGAAGCTGCTGGTGATGAGGCCCCTGGTGGTGATGAGCCGTCGATGGTATGGGGTGCGCTGTGGAGTGCACGAACGCGAGAATGAGCGCCAGTATGAAATCTTGCACGGCCACGCTATACGAAATCCTCGCAGACATGGATTGGAAACTGCGCACGCGATTTACCCGTGTGACCGGCAGTCAACATTTCCAACCCACAGTTCTTGATGCGAGAGAAGTAAATCAGACAATAATATCCTTATATGCCGTGCTCAGGCGATGTCGTGAGTAAATGCGCCCACCCTCCCGCCCAGCTGTGAGCCGAATGGCGAGAGGAAGCACCAAGCATGAGCGAAAGAGAGCAACAGCAGCATATCACTATCATGCCAAATCTGCATACTTATGTGCATTTCACAATGCGACTCCCCCAAGGGCGATCACCCCGGGGGGGTGGTCCCCGGGGGGGGCGTCCCAGCAGGGTGCGGGGCCTGGGGAGGTCTTGGGGGGCCGCCACCCAAATACGCCTCCCTCTCGGGGGGGCCCAGGTCCAGACGCCTTCACAGCCTCCTGAGGGCCCATGAGGCCTGCAAAACGCCCCAAGAGGCCTCCAGGAACACTCCCAAGAAGGCCCCTAAGAGGTGTTCTCGCTTCTTCCGCTTAGCGACGCTCCAAGACGGCCCAACAGGTCCCCAAGATCGTCTTGAGATGGTTAAAGTCCTCCAAGAGAGCCCTGATATGGCCCAAGAGTGCCCCAAGACGGCCCGAGCCGCCTCCAGGACGAGCCGAGAGGCACCCAAGACGGCTCCAAGAGGGCGCCCAGACGGGGGGCCCGAACGGACATCTCGAGCCATCGCTCCCAGAAAGCTCACAGGAGGCCCCAAGAGGGCTCGAAGACGCCCCCCGAAAGCCCCCAAGAAGCCCCTGAAGGCCTCCAAGAGGCTCCCAAGAGGACCCCCAAGAGTCTCCCAAAACGCCCCCAAACTGCCCACCAGAGGCCCCCGAAAGCGCTCCGAAGAGACCCCGACAAGCATCCCCTCCTCCCCCTGCTCCTCACCCTCCTCCTCCTCCTCCTGTTCCTCCGCCTCGTCTTCATCGTCCTCCACCTGCTCATTGCGCTTCTCGACCTCCTTGTGCCCAAACTCCCCCTCCTCATGCTCCTCCGCATGCTATTCCTCATCCTCCCCCTCGTGCTCCACAGCGTTCTCCTCCTCCTCCTCCTCCTCCTCCTCCTCCTCCTCCTCCTCCTCCTCTTCCCCCTGCTCTTCCTCCTCCTCCTCCTCCTCCTCCTCCTCCTCCTCCTCCTCCTCCTCTTCCTCCTCCTCCTCCTCCTCACCCTTTCCCGCCTCCCCATGCCCCTCCTTCGCATCCTCCTTTTCATCATTCTCATCCTCCTGATCATCATCCTCCTACTCCTCATCATGCTCCTGATCATCCTCCTCATCCTCATCATGCTCCCCCTACTCCCCCGCGTGCTCCTCCCCGGTACGCCGGTACGCCGTAACCTTATCTCGACTTCGTCCTTCCCATCCTCCTCTCCTCCTCCTCCTCTCCTCCTCCTTCTCCTCCTCCTCCTCCTCCTCCACCCCCTCCTCATCGTCTTCCTGCCCCTCGTCCTCCGCCTCCTCCTCGTCCTCCTTCTTCTACTGCTCCTCCGACTCCAATTGACCTCGTCGCCCTACTGCTCCTTCCCCCCTCGCCCTCCCCCTGCCCCTGCTCCTCCTTTCTCATCCTCCTCCGCATCCTCCTCCTCCCCCTCCTGCTGCTCCACCGCGTCCTCCGCCTCCTCCTCCTCCTCCTCCTCCTCCTCCTCCTACTCCTCCTCCCCCTCCTCCCCCTCCTCATGCTCGTCCTCCTCGTCGTCATTTTCAGGCGGCACAGGCCGTAAGTCTTTCACAGTGGTTCACAGTGGTCAAGCTTCTCAGTGGCTTCAAGATACTCCCAAAACGGCGCGAAATGATCCCGAGGCTGCGCAAGATCTCCCCCTCGATGCCAAACTCATGGACCATTGCCTGTTCTGTCAGAGCGTCCAGGACGGCCCCGAAGGACCCCGAGGTCGGCCGAGAATGGCCCAAATAGGCCCCAAGAGCGGCCCAAGACGAGCCCAGCACGCCCAAGGCGTCCCAAGACAGCCCAAGATGAATCCAAAGCGGTCCCAGAGGAGCCCCAGACACCCCAACAGGAGCTGCAGACCGGGCCCAGGACGGGGAGGACCCAAGAGGCCCGCCTGCCCGCCCACCAGCCTCGTCCCTGCTGGCCCTGGCCTGAAAGCCTGCGCGTTCGTCGTCATCTGCCCGCTTCTCCCTTCAGCCACCCACTCCCTCACCAGGCAGCACAGCCTGCCTCGACAAAGGCCACCAAGACAGCTGAATGGCTCCACGTCTGTAAGTGACGTATTGGCGGAGGCAGGTCGCGGAGCGGAGCGGAAGCCCTAATACAACAGATCCTGTACATCGACTTCGTGCTCAAATGCGATGTATCAAATGATTAAACCATTGCTACATATCGTATTACGTAACACTAATATGTCTCCCCCCCTTTACCCCCCCGCCCCCCGAGGCCACGCCACTTCCGTCGACCCAAAGATGGAGGACCATACTGGGCCTCGACAACCTACCAAAATCAATGGCACATCTATAAGTTCGCCCTCTTGGGAACCCAAGACAGCCTCAAGATGGTTTAAGATGGCCTCGAAACCCGCCAAGATGGCCCCAAAATGGCCCAAGGTGGTCCCAAGAGGACCCATGAGACCCCACAAGAGCCCAAGAGAGCCCAGAGAGGACCCCAAAGAGCACCTCCAGAAGCAAACATAGATGTTCCATTGGTCTTTAAAGGAGTTAGGGTCCTCGCCATTTTCGGATCTCAGAAGGCCCACGGAGTTTCCAAGAAGGCCCAAGGACGGACGGCCCAAGAGGCACCCAAGGGGCCCCAATATGTCCCACGAAAGCCCCAAAACTACCAACACATGCCCCCAGACGTTCCAAGAGGCCACCAGGCCCAAGGCTGCCCAAGAGGACTCCAAAAGAGCCCCAAAGACTACCTCTGAAGGGGCCAGACGGCGCAAGAGGGCCCCGAGGCGGCCCTAAACGCCCCCGAGAGGCCCTTGTAAGCCTCCAAGGAGCCCCCCTTAGGCAATCAGCAATGACGCGTTGCCCTAGGCAGGTCGCGGAACGAAGCGGAAGCCCTAATGCGAAGCATCTGCGGAGAGATAATTCAACGTAAACCACGTGTCCAATGATTACACACTTTCTACATCTCTGCACAGATTCTACTATCTCACACTACTTAGTACCCCCTCTACCCCCCTGAGGCCACGTCACTTCCGTCGACTCCAAAGTGGAGGGCCCCTTCTGGGCTTCAACAATTACGAAAAGATGTGGACAATCGATGGTCCTCCTCGTCCATGGCGTCATCCTGGCAGCAGTGCGACTCCCAGATCCAACCCCCCCGCTTGGCACCCGCAGGATCTTCTCAAGCTCCTCCCTCGCGGGCGCCATGCGGTCGGCGCTGCTGCTGTCCACTACGAAGATTATGCCACAGACACCTCTCGGAGAGCGGGAAACACGACAACAGAGCGGCCCCACCGTCCATCGCCAGACCGGCCTCGCGCCTTCGACCGCGGCACGCCCCAGATAGCAGAGAGTCCGCAGTGAGCATGAGAGCGACGCCAAGAAGGCATGCCCCCAGGAAATCCATCCAGGCCCCAAGCCCTAGACCACATCGTTCACGCAAGACTTTATCCCAAAACTGTGAGGGCTGTCGTGCTCCTTGGTTGAACCCATCGAGCCGCGTCACTGTAAGCCCGAAGCGTGTCGTTCGTGCCGTGCGTACTTTGCTGCGGGTGACGTGCGCGCCAGGCCGTGCAATGCGTTCCTGGCCGAACACAGCTTACTCCATACCGGGCGGGCAAATGCACCGACGCGCGTTCAATAATCACACGGAAATAATCCCACTGTTCTTGCCGACGATGTCACGAATTTCCAGTGCCTCCTAAGCCTCTGGCCCCACGGCCGCTGCCAGGGCAACATCTAGCTCCAAACATCCCGCGATCGCCGCCCTGATGCGTGCGCAAGCCGTGCCGTGCTACGCCGTGCACGTCAGCGCGCCATACCGTGCAATGCTTTTCATCCTCTTCTGCAGCCTCTTGCATACGGTCGGCCCTTGGAGCGCGCATTGCCCGTCTTTCATGGTCGAACTTTCCCGTTACCTGACGCCCCGTGTGTGGAGCTCGGGCGCACCCCGCACCGCCACCCTTCCAACAACCAAGAAAGAACAAACGCGCCGTGGGTCCGCGGCGCCAGCTCTCCGCTATCTGAAGCCCTCGCCCTGGTCCAGCCCCCATCCGCTGCCGCCTTCCTCTGGCGCTGCGACGAACATAAAAACATCCGTGGTTTCTGGGCACCAGTTTTCTGGCCCCGGCTCTCTCTGCTCGAACAGGGGCTGAATCTGAGCTGAGACCCTCGGATGTGCAGCTGGCTGCGACATGGCGCGAAGGTCGCCACGTGGAAGCCCCAGGCGGCGACGACTGGAGCACGGAGGAACGAAACAGAGGGGGGGCGGCGCAGGGGAGCAAGGGGAAGGTGCGAGGAGGAGGAAGGACGAGGATGGACGAGACGACGCGACACGCACACCATCAACGCCATGTTATCCGATTGCCCAGCGAGTGTTGTATTCGCTTTTGTTTGCCAAACCGCGCAGCAATGAAGCGATGAAAAAGAAAGGCGAAGACGAGGGGAAAACTAGAATTGCGGGGGGTGGAAGCTGTACGAGAGAAAGCACGCCGGCAAAAAAGATGTTGAATGCACTGCTTAATTATCCGTGCAATGTACAAGTATGCGTCGACGCTCGGGCCAAACAGCGGCGCCCCTTCCTATTTGAGTCGGAGTTGCGCGGGCGATCGAACAGCTCTGGCGGACAGGCAAGAGAGACCGAAGGAAGAAGGGAACCAGAATTGTCCAACCACCAACACATTCTAGACCCGGCAGGGAAACGCCGTCGCTGTCGGACCTGACGGGCGCGCGACGCGGCGGAGCGCGAACCCTACCTGTAGCAAGCAGCTCGCTCGTGCTCTTAAGAGCGGCACTGGCGGAGCTCGCGCGCGTGAGTGATGATGGTGCGAGCTTCCCCGCGCCGCAGGGCGCATGATGTTGATGACCTCGGGCCGTAGACGCGATGTCTGACAGCCTGTCCTGAGACTTTGGAAGGCGGTGACCCTGGGGCCGCGCGAAGGGCGAGGGAGGTATAATGCCTTGACCTGGGAGGCGCAAGAGAAGGTGATAGATGGAGATGGGCCGCGGGGGATGCGCGCACCATTTTGCCAATTGCGAACCGAGGCTCACTGCGGGCACTATCCGCGGGGGCCGGCCGCTCCGATCACAACCACCGCGGGCGACCTCCTGGGCGGGCGCGCCGAGCTCGGCACCGCCCTTGGACGAGGGCGGCTACCGCGGCTCGTCGGCGCCAGCCGCGCGGAGGGCCGCGCCGGCGCATGACCTTCTCCCCGGCCCTGCGGGCATTTTTTCCCTCTCGGGAAGGTCGGCGGCGTCGTCTGGCACGGGCTCGCTCTGGCTCTTGTCCTTGCTCCTGCCCTTGCCCGTGCCAGCTTTCGCCCCAGCGCGCCCGCGGGGGCCGACGGACGCTGCGGCTGGCGTCCTCGCCCAGAACGGGCGCGGGGTCGGCGGGCGAGGTAGCGCCAGCCCCCAGCCCAAGCTGCGAGCCGCGCTGGCCGCGTCGCGCGCAGCCCCGCGAGAGAACGACCGAGGCTGAACCTTTGGAGACAGGAGGCGACGAGGTGGAGCGCGCGGCACGCGCTCGCCCGAAGGCGACGGGGAGCGCGACGCACGCGGCGACAGCGCCAGCGGCCGCATGTAGCCAGGCGGCCTGCTCTTGGACGAGGGCGCGCCGAGCAACGCGTCGTCGCGCCAAGCTGGCAGATCCCGACCGATCCCGGGCAGCGAGCCGACGTCTGCGAGCGCCCAAGAGACCGGCAGTCGGCCCTCTGCTGAGGGCTCCACGAACTCCACAGGTGGCACAGCTTCACCGTGAGCATCACAAGCAGGAATGCTGAACGGGGCATTCGCGCACGTCGGCCTGGCGTCGCTCGCACAGCCCATGACCCTGCGCGCCCGGGGTCGGCAACGCGCCGCTGGCGCGCGAACTGCAACATCTTCGTCGCTTTTGGTGAGCGGATAAGCGCCCTCCGCGAGTGCCGAGGCCGGCGCTTCGGGGGGCGGCAGAGCACTCGGCGGGCTCGGCGCGAGTGCGGATGCCATGCCGGCGGGCATCAACCGAGAGTGAGACACGGCAGCCGCGCGGCGTCAGCGCGGAGACAACGGGCGCGAGCAGGGCCGGGGAATCTCTGGAGCCCGAGCGTGGCCGTGAGGAAGAGACGGAGTTGAAATAACACGCCTTACCTCGTTGGCGCGCTGCGCCCGGCGTTCCATTTGACAGACTTGCGACCTGCCCAGCGGAGGCATCAGCGGACGCGCGCCAGGAGGACGGACCATGATCAGCTGCCCCATTGGGCCACCGACTCTCGCTCCTGCGCCTAGAGGGGGCGTCGGAGATCGAGCACGCAGCGCGGCTCGACCCGCGGGCGCTGCCGCGAGCGCCACGCCCCCTGACGACGCCACTTCCTCCGCGGGCGACAAGGATGACGAGGGCGCCGAACGCGAGCGGCGAGGCGGCGGCGGCCCAGGGGGGGCCGGGCGGCTTGCCCCGAGGCATGCTGACGCGCGCGCGCGGCAGCGGGTGGCCGCAAGCGCCCGGCCACGCGCGCAGGGGCTTCGCGCGCGGGACTGGCGGCGCGCAAACCACGGGCGGCCCAGCGCGCTCCAGCCCGGCGGCGCACGAGCCTGCTGATGCGAGAATGACAGCGGCATCGTACATGTTCATCCCTGATCCTTCTTGCCACATCCATATCCGAAGTGCCCGCGCATATGCCCACCCGCACGCATGCCGCAGTGCTGACCACCGCAACGACGAAACTCCCGACAACATGCTCTCCCAAACCGCTGCGCTGCACCGCCCTCTCAACCACCACGTGCCACGCGACAGACCTTCCGAAAGATTTGTGGGCGAGGAGGACCAATGGTCCCGAAGAGACCGGAACGCAACGCAGTTTCTATACGCATGATGATATGTGCTGGCTGTCGGAGGTCGGCTAGCGCCCGCGCCCTGACAGCGCGGCAAGCTTGCCAACCGAGGCGAGGGTGACTGTGCACGGCGTGCGCGACCGCTGGCGAGGGCCACCAGCCACGTCACGGGTGGCAGGTCTACCAATGCTGCCCTCAGTAAGTCCATCCGCGATCACGTCGCAGGTCCCCGGCACAGGGCCCATAGTTGGCCCGAGCTCACGAGGTCGCGGAGCCAGAGCACGCGCGGCAGTGTCGAGTGCTCTGCCAGAGGCTTGGGTCCCGCAGTTGCGACGGCGTGACCACCCCCATCGAGTCGAGGCAGAATTCAATTTGCAGCGCGAGCGGCTGCTGACCATCCCGCTGGCGACGCGCAAATGCAGGGCAACGAGGTCCTCCGAGCACTTCATGGAGTGCGGTGGCCAGAGCGAGGTCGCGATCAGTTGAACTGATCGCGGCCATCAGCTCACTTGTAGAAGTTCTTCGCGCAACCATTGCATGCGCTCCGCACTGCCAGCCCAGCAAGTGAAACGCTTGCTTCCAGCGCCCGCGCGCAAGATGGCGGTTCCTCGCGGGGCTCGTCCCGGGTCGGCGCCTTCTGTTCATTCCGGGATGCTGCATCGCTGTGTATTTCGAACTTGCGTGAGCACTGCATGGGTGGATAATGGATCCGCACTGGCGTGGCCTGTGCCAACCTCGCGCGCGTGTTGAGCTCCCGCATGCGGCTGCGCGTTGGCGCCGCCGCGCGGCTTTGAAGTGCGACTACGTAGACGTGCAAGCCGATTCGCGCGACGAATGTAAAACCCAATACCATGAGCAGACTGATGCGCAGCTTGGCCAGGTTCTCCGACGCGACCTCGGAGTTGGGCGTGCCATCTAGGCCCAGCACTTCGCATTGGATTCACTGCCTGAATGTGCTCGGTCTGATCCAGCTCATAGCCGCCGTTGTGCACGGGGGAATGACGCGCCCCATGGCACGTGACATTACCTTTCACTAACATCCGGCTCACCCTTACCAAAGGCATCCTCCAGACATTGACGTAGCTTGGTCTTTTCCTGCCGTGATCCTTGGACCCTGATGTCGCCGCCATGTTTGGTGGCCGGTAGATCGACTCACCAATTTTTGTTCGGAGATCAACATGTTGCCGCAAAGTGTCGGGGTGGCTTGGAACATGTCATTGGTGATCCTGGTGAATTTCCTGCGCCAGCATCTCGGGCATCTTTGCACCCGGCGCCTGGTTTCTGCATGCGGGGAACTTCAAATGCTGGGTCGGACTCTGGGCGCCCCCTCACTGTGTGCAGGACTGGTGAGCCGGTATGAGGGAGAGCTCAAATGTAACCTCGCGCTCTTCCTCGCCTGCCCCCCCCGCAAGTTCCTGGTAGCCGGCGCCTTTTCAGCGAGGCCTCGCTGACGCCCACGTATTGATCTTCCATCCTCGGCGGGCAGCCTCGGAGACAATCGCGCGCTGGGAGAGTCGCGACGAGGAACTGCGCGCGCGGCGATGAGATCGGCGTCGGCGTGCCGGAAACCTCGGCGGGTCAGCCTCATGCGGGTGAGCCGAACCTTCTAAGATGGGCACGCAGCGATTCATGCCTGTTCCCACTTACCCACCCACCCGCAGTCAAGGATTGCGCGTGCTCCTCGGCGAGGACGCCGTGGGAAGCAGTTGTAATCGACCCTTGCTTGCAGTTCCTCAAGCACAGAGGAAGCGACCGCTGCGGCGTGCTCTCGAAACTCTTCGGGGATGACCAAATCAGCGTCACGTTCGACCACTGCCTTCTGGGTTCCTGCCGCGTAGACCCGGAGGCGTGCGCAATGGCCGCCAGGAGCAGGATGGCCCAGCATAGGCTTGCACATCTCGTCCGGGTCCAGCATTTCCAAGCAGGCGCCCCATGCCCCATCGATATCGACGGCCTCTGCGGTCTCGAGAGGCGCAGCACCTATCGTAAAATAGTGGTGGTGCTGGCACACGTCTGTGGACAGCTTGTGGCAGTGGATATGACGGAGCAGGTTGGGCCTCCGTCTCTAAGATCTCCCCGAGGAACCCGACTCTGAGAGCAACGCAGCCTTCTTGACTGCCTGTTGGTCGCGCTTTATGGGAGGCCACCATCTGGCGTCGATGAGGTAGCGATCGCTCAAAGAAACGACGTGGGACCCCTCCTCGATGGTGGATAGCATCCCGTCGTCATGTGGAATCGTCGAGGCGCGTGCCAGCTTCCGAAGGATCGGCGCCACTTCCCCTGGCGTCTGCCACTCGGAGCTCATCTTCCATGAGCGCGCCCAGGAACCTCCAAATATGCATAAGAGATAGCACATAGCGCCGCGGTCGGAGACGAGGAGCTCGACAAGGCATAGTCAACCAACCTCGGAGCCCCACCAGGCACCCACTTCGCCGCGACGACCTGGTCGCCACCATGCCAGGCGTGATCCGTCTCGACTTTCCTCGGTCACGACGCGCTCGAGGCCGCGACCGACTTGAATGGCCGCGACACTGTTGAGACTGAAGACGTTTCTGGCGAAGTACTCGAGGCTCAAGGCCTTGCAGCACACTTTGGTGGCGACGGCGGCGACCATGCGAGCGTCGGCAAGGCCACAGCGCTGAAGGGTCTTAGCCGATAGGCTCACGATGTGCTGCTCAACCTTCCTCCATGGCTGGCTCGTAACTCCGCATAGCAATCCACCACAGTCCACGAACCGCCGTACATCTCCGAAGCGGCATCTGCTCGGCGCCTCGACAGTTGATGGTTATGGTGCCTTGATGGGCACTCATGTTGGCGACTGCGGCCAAATCACTCCACCCGCCCGCATCCTTGGTGGATGGAGCTCGGTAGATGTCGACCAGCTCACCTGGTTTGTTGTAACCCAGCACCTGCCCTGCGACTGCGACGTTGGTCTTGGGGGCTTGGCTGAAACGGGACATGGCGGAGGCTTCTACAATCTGTCGGAAGGCGATCTCTCTTGGCCGGCGTGACTGCGGGCCACGCCTGCTGCGCCATCCTGGAGCGCCATCATGTCCAGGGGCGCCCGCGCTTGCCGTCCGAATAGCAGGTTGCGCAGCGTTGAACCTTCGCGGGACATGAGAATCGTCTGCTAACGCAGCCTCGGACAGTGGGTTGCCCATGCTGAATGAATCCTAGTTTTTCACGCCGAAATTTCTCTTCAATGCGAGGCGCGGCGCGTCGTGGCATAGCGCCTGTCGCTCGATGATTCGGGCACGTTGGTCGGGGGCTCGCACTTTGACCGCGATGACGCGTCGATCGAAAAAATGCTCACCTGCGGCACCAAGGACACCACCCTCGCCATCCACTGCCAGTGCCTTGAACGGTCAGAATATCGAGATCCAACGCGCCAGGATGGCAGAGCACCAGCTCTCAGAGGATGGGCGACCAGCATCGCTGGGGCCACCTTCGAGGAGCTCTGGTGCCCGCCAACGGACGGCTCTATCGATCGCGCACCTGGTCGGAGATTGGCGATGGAAAAAGATGCCCCCCTAGTACTTCCTGATCGGAGGCCGTGACCAGCTCCTCCGCGGACGCGATGTGCGACGCGTTCCAGGCCCGGCCCTGCGCACGCGGCATGCATCTACAACGCCGGCGACGCCTTGGATAATTGTACTCGGGCACCAGGCTGCCGCAAGCATGCGTTCCATCTGAGCGCGCGCGGCATGCCACCAGCGGATGTGTAGATTGCAGATCTCGCGGCGTACTTGCGACGCATCGCAGGTTCTACTTGCGATGCATCGCAGGTTCGCAGCATGCGCAGACTCTGGGCGACATCGATGCTGGCCCAGTTTTCTGGCGCATGACCCGTCGCAGCGCCCGCGACTCGAGGAAGTGGTGAAGGAGCTCTGGGAGTTCGGGGCGCCGATGGGCAAGACGGTTGTCGCGGGTCGTCGCCGCCGCCGCCAGAGAGATCGTCGCGGACTGGTGGCGGCGGCGCAGAGTCTTCGACAGGGCCTCGGTCCGGAGGCACTATTCGCTAAGCAACTACTCGCAAATGGCCAGGGTCGGTCGCGGGGGACGCACGATCCACTACAACGAGGCGAACATGCGTTCTTCGGACGTTTGCAAGTAGGCACATTGCGAGTAATAGAACGCGCTCGGTCAAGAATAATGCATTCGGGCCTCGGGGGGAAAGGTTCCGCGCTGGCCGGCGCGGGGCTCTTGCGCGACCCTGCGCGGTTCCTCGGAGCAGCGGAATCCCGCCGGCCCTCTGGGCGCAGGCGGTCTAGGGCGGCCCCTCCTTCACCCCCCCCCCCTTTCGGGGAGGGCACCCCCCCGCCCCCCCCCTGGACCTAGACGGGGCCGGTCGCGGGAAATTAGGGCGCCCAGAACGGCTCGGCGGGGAGCCAAAATCATTGGTTCCACCACGGTTTGGGCTACATTTTGGCCTCTGGGGGGGAGGGGGGGCAACCCTGATTGAAGCCACCCTCTTCCTCTATCGGTTTCCTCCAAGATGGCCCCAAGAAGCGCCCAGCCCAACAGGCCCCCGGGAGGCCCCCAGGAGGACCCCGAGCGGCCAAGGCCCCCCCAAGGCACCCAAGACGCCCGAGAGCACCCCGGGACCGACAAAGAGACCCCCAAGACGCCCCAAGAGGCCGCCAATAACCGCCCGAGAGGCACCCCAAGAGGCTCCGAGAAGCATCCAAGATACCTCCGGCCCTTTTGCTTGCCCTCCACCTGCTGTTCATTCCTCCTCCTTCTCCTCCTCCTCCTTCCCGCCGCCCCCTCATCCATCCATCCAGCCTCGTCCTTCTCCATCTCTCTTCATCGCGCCGTTCGGCCGTCCCCAATTTGCCCCCGCTCTTGCCTGATCGTCTCGACTCGCCTGGACGTCGTTCCTGGATGGGCCGGTGGGGGTGTTTTTTTGTCGCAGCTGCAAGCGAAGGCGCGGGCGGCGCCGCGCGGGGCGGGCGGGCTACGCGCGAACCGAAGTGCCTAGCGCGCCGGCAAACCGGTGGCCGAAGCAACACCTAAGCGGACCGGAAGCGAGGTGGCGCGGGCTGCAGCTGCCAGGAAACAGGTCCAGGAGCGAGCGCATGCAAAATTAGCCGACCAAGGTTGGGGCGCAGCCAATATGGCCCGGGAGCGGTGCCAGGATGAAGCCAGGAGCACCATCACGAAGGACCGCTGACGCCAGCTAGGCCAGGAAGAACTCACTGAACAGGAAACTAGCGCATGGAAGTGGAGCCACCAAATTCGCACAACACGCTGGCAAGTGGCCGCTGAGGGCGAGGACTAGACGCAGGATAAGCCACGCGAGACATCCATGCACCCAGCCTGCAATACACTCCAGGAGGTAATGCTAACACCGATGGCCAGGAATACGTCACTGACCAGGAACCAGAACGAGTGGAGACACCGAAGTCGCACACTCACTCCTGAGAGAAAAGATCTGGGGCAATCCCTTCGCTGAGAACGAGGGGAAGAGCCAGCCAGGAAAACGGTGGAAGGGGTCGACACCGAAACCCTGAACGGATCGGCCACGCCTGGTGCTGCCAACCACGAAAACGATGGACAAGGTCGACATCGAACGCCTGAACGGAATGGCAGCATGCAGAGAACTGCCAAGTGAACTGCCGATAGCAGGGCTAAGCACCTCGCCAGGGACAGCTGCATGAGCGCGGCAAGCGCCAGAAGCGAACTGGGAACGCCCGGCTGGCGAGGGGGGGCCCGAAAGGTAAAAGGGCCAGAGCGGAGCGTGGCAGTGCCGTCTTTGCGCGGGGAGCGGAGCAGCTCGGCGCGGGGCAACTGCCAGAAGGCGCGAGGAGCGGAGGGCGCCGAGGCGCGGTGGAAACAACTACAGCGGGCCAGGGGCCAACTAGAACAAGTGGACCACGGCCCCAGCGGCAGTCCACGTGTCGGCATTGTCAGCAGGCAGCTGCCAGGGCCCCAAGGGCGAGGGGCAGCGGATGCTGAAGGAGAGTGGAGAGAGACCAGGAAAGCTGCTGAATGCCGCGTGCTCCATGGTGAAACAGGAGGAGAAGAGGGAGGCAGAAAGCGCTGCCAGGAAGTGGCTCAAGGCCACTGGTTTGCCGAAGAGCAGATGGATCACCGCCATGTGCGGGTGCGCTTGTCGCCTCTCCAGTCGCCGCTGTGGTCGCCGCCACGCTTGCCTCCTGTCTGCCAATCGTTGGCGCCCCAGGAGTGTGTCCAGGACCAGCTGTCCCAGTCCCAGGACTGCCGCGAGCTGGACGCGCGGCCCGTTAGCTGGTGGCCGCCTTTGCCCTGACGCCATCCATTCTGCGCGCTCCTCGGCCCGGTCGACCCCCAGTTTCGAGCTGCCGATCCAGCTCGTAGGCGTCGAACCCACAGCGTTTCCAGGTGTCCAGGAAGTTGCGGCGGGAGGCCTGAGAGCGCAGCGCAGGGTTGCCTTTTCGGCATTCTTTTGGGCCCCGCAGGGTGCTTCCTGGCATGTGCGTGCCGGGCGACGTTGAACGCGCCTCCCACGTCCTTCTGGAGTCGCACGATCTTGGCTGCAGGGTTCTCGCCGACCCTGTCAAGGTCAACGTTTCTCAGCAGTTCCTTGTGCAGGCGGCTTCCGTCGACTGGGTCAACGAGATCGCCGAAGGCACGGCTGGCGGCCCTGCTGTGTCTCCTGTCCCCAGGGGTGCCGTATCGCGCGGGAGTTGTCGGCGTTCTGCCTCCACCAGGGGCGTCGTCTGGGGCCGCTTGACTTCAAGGATCTGGTCTGCGGTGCGAGCCGCTGCTTCCCCAGGCCTCAGCAGAGGCATGTCCGGGCCTGCGGGGCGCACCCTCGGCCGGCGCCTCGCTAGAGGGCTCGGCCCTGCTCCCGCCCGCCGCGGCTTGCCCGAAGGCGCCCGGGGGGTCGTCGAGAGGGCTGTCGTCGGCCGCCTCGCCAGCTGTGTCGAGCGAAGGTGGGGAGGAGCTGCCTTCCTGCTCGACTGCACCTTTTGCGTCTTCGGCAAGCGGCGGCGAGGCCGCTGGTCGGGCCTCGTCGCCGAAGTCGACCTCATCGCGGTCGGCCCTATCGGTCGGCAATGGGTTCGTTGGAGAGTCCGCTGCCTCTTTGCCAGGGAGGATCGCTGTCACGTCCTGCTCTGTCGCCTGAAGGGCGCGGTGCGCCTGCTGCGTGGGGGGTTCGGCCCTCTCGGGCTGGGCCGTGTCGTCGGATTGGGCCTTGGGGTCCACAGTTGACTCGGCCCCTGTTGCTGCTGTCTCCTCGGTCTTCGGCGCAAGCCAGGACCTCGTGGCCCCCCTTGGGGATGCCGAGTGCGCCTCGTCCAGGCCCACAGCTGGGGTGTCTTGTTCGGCGAGTTTTGTGATGGAGGCAGCTGCGATCGCTCCGAGATCCAGGCTGGCCAGGAAGCTGGCCAGGTTACGTGGTCTGTCCAGCAGCCGTCCAGCGTGGGGCGATAGTCCCGCAGGCAGGCGACCAGGATACGCTGGGCCTCCTTCAGCTCGTTGGAGCGGCTGCGCTTGGAGTCGCTTGCCTCCTCCATGGCGAGTGTGGAGATTTGTCTGCAGCGGAGCCTTGGGAACTCTGTCGGCGGCAAGTGTGGGAGCAGCCTCAGGACCTCTGGGACCCTGCGGATGCGCGAGTCGGGTTGGGACGCGCCGCCACGGCTTCTGCTGCTGCTCGCCACTGGGCCAGCTGATGCCGTGCTGCGGGCGCATGGGTCGGGCGCGTTTGCGTCTGCTGCTGCGGGCGCGGGCTGGGTAGCCAAGTCGGGTATGGCGTCGTCGCCGTCTGCCTGCTCTGTGAGACGCGGGCGAGCTGCTGGCTGCTGTGGGTAGACTGTCCCGGAGTCTCGGTCAATGATACAGTCCAGGGTTGCTGGCGCGACGTTCCACATGTAGACCACGCACCTCCTGCAGCACCACGTGGCGTTGCATTTCCGCTCGAACCAAGCGAATGGCCACTGATCCCACTCGGGAAGACCTGCGCGCTCAGTGCTTCCTGTCTCGGCCTGGGCCTACCAGATGAAGCAGGCGAGAGCTGGGGCGCCGACCTTCCATGCCAGGAGTGGGCCCCGAGGCGGGCATGTGTCGCACTTGGCGGAGTAGGAGCCCGTTTTGTGGTCCTCGCCGCCGAACCTTCCATCCAGGATCCGTCTCGCTGGCAGTGGCCGGTGGGGATGCGCGAAGCATCTAGATTTCTCACGGCCGCCTGGCGCGGTCAGGGCGCGCTCTATCTCGCGGCGGGACTCGCGTGCATCCTGGACAGGAGCGCGGTGATTCGAATCCTGGAGGGATGGCGCACTTCCCTGGGATCTCGATGCGACGTGGACCAGGTGGCCGCGATTCCCGCGGCAGCCAAGACATTCTGGACAACATTTAGTGTTTGGTGCTTTGGCTGCCTGCTTGGCAGCTGGCGCGACGGCAGCCGCCTGCTCGCCCGCGGCTTGCCGATTAGCGCTGGCATGGCTGATGGTGATGGTGCCGGCGCCGGCACAGGCGGTGAGTCGGCTCCTTCCAGGCGCTCAA
This sequence comes from Prorocentrum cordatum, assembly GCA_963575745.1. Classification (NCBI taxonomy): domain Eukaryota; class Dinophyceae; order Prorocentrales; family Prorocentraceae; genus Prorocentrum; species Prorocentrum cordatum. Next base: position 375,290 of record CAUYUJ010016793.1, read on the forward strand.
GCTCCAGGAGAGCCTCCGGGCTGTTGCGGGCCCCCGTGGTCGGACAGAGCCCTGCTACTAGCGCGCGGGAGTTTCCCACCGCGGCTCTGATAGCGACGACGCCCTGCGCCGCGCGCTCAGCTACGCGCCACGGCCAGACCTCGAGCGTCTCGGCGCGTTGGATGCGACCCCAATTTGCGTCGCAGTCGCGGCGACCGCTGCGCCTCAGGCTCCCCCAGGGCGCTAGCAGGTGCGGCGAGTTGGCAATAGCCGCGGGCGGCTTCTTGGCTGGGAGACCACGTGGACCTTTGGCCCCCCAGCTGCATTGATCGAAAGCGACCGCGACCGCGCGCGGATGCGTTGACACTTGTTCCCACGGCGGCGCCGCGCTGAGCAAGTAGGGCTCGGTTGCCCGGGCCAACGCAACTTGCCCGCAGACAGAGAGATGTGGCGCATCACCCGCGTAGCGCATCCGTCGGGCCTCATCATCGACGCCGCAATTGCGACCGCTAGGCGGCCCAGTACGGCGGCAAGACGGTGCCATAAGCAACCAGTACACTGTTGGACTTGAGGCACTGTAGGACGTGTTGTTGGATCGTAGGATCGCCCACGCCACGACCAGCAGCCAGGTCGAAGTGATCGCCTGTATCGATTTGTCGTCGAATGGCTACCTGCGAGGCGCGGCCTGCACCGCCGCGCAGCCCACATAGGTCCGCAACAGGCCCAACGGCACGGATCGTTTTATCAGGGCATGCGCGACGCCTGCGGCTTGGAAGGTGGGCGCTTGGACCGCAGCGCGTTGACCAACGATGGCCTCTGCTGCGCATGATCCCGCGATGTGCTCGCCGACTGGGCGCCCGCTGGCGCGTTCGATGGTCGCGCACTGGAACAGTCGCGCGAGCTGCTCCTCCGTGCCAAGGCCAGAGGGCGTCGCCGATGTCGTCGAACGCGTCTTCTACCTTCTTGAAGCATTTGACTGGCAGATGGCCTTGGTTCTCGCGTGCCTGCGCACGTTCTGCCTCTCCAATAGGAAAGACAAACGACGGGGGCACCTGGGCAACGAGAAAGGCGATCATGCCTGTCCAGGCGCACGGCAAAACCTCATGCGCAGTGAATCGATGTCTCCAGCTCGAGGCGTTGACAACGAGACTGCCTGGCTGTCGTTGAGGACAGATGTAGGTCGTGCTCTCATCTGTCAGGGAGGCAAGAGAGACCGAAAAAGAAGTCTTGGCTGGCATGAAGAAAGGCTTCAGGGGCACCGCGTGGACTCGCGCCACGGTGCTCTTACTGAGGTCAGACATCACAGTACCAATCTTCTTTTGCAACAATCGTGTAAGCTTCCTCTGGATCATGGAATGCAGCTGCGCGTGCTTTCACTGACGTTTCCGTATAATCAATATTGTCGTTCTGCTGTCTACTCTTATGCCGACGATATTGTCTCGCCCGATAACCTATTCGACTCGGAATTGTCGGGCTAACGTCCAGTCCGGGGAGGAGGGGCGCCGGTGCTCGACGAAGCTGCAGATGCCTCCTCGCACAGCAGAGTAGCTGGTGTGTTCGCGTGCCCTACAATCCTTGACTCTGCCCGAGCAGTAGATCCTGCTCGGGCCAGACTGAAGTGCGCGACCAGTCGTACGCGGACTGGAATGATACTTCTGCTTTGATACAACTTGCCTGGGAAGTCACTAAGGAGCTCTCCTTGTCGGGGGGGCGCACCGCCGCCCCGCCAAGACGCTCGGCGCAACAAGTCTCTGGGGCACACGCGCAGCAAACTGGTCCCCTGTTTCATCGTCCTCGCAATATGGAATGCTGTTTTGGCAGGTGACTTGCTGCCGGGTTCTGGAACAAACCCAAATCGGCTGAGCCTGGTAATGAAGAGCCCCATGCCAACTGCTGGGTTCGCGGCCACTTCGACGATACGATTCAGCTCGCAATAACTCATACACTAAATCTCGGGCACGATTATACTTACTCCCAGGATAGATACGGCTAGGCGGCAGCTTTAAGTCGGGTGAGTTCACTAAGGCGAACGGAGGAGCGAGGAAAGATGTTCCTGGCAGGATGGAGCGCTCGCATCTGCCACCCCCGCTGCCCCAGCTCTAGCGCACGCCGGCGCGAGCTCTATCTCGAGAGCGCGGCTGGGACACGAAGTTGGTTCCCCAGCCAGAAGCGCCGGGGCGCCCCGCGCAGGGGCCGCAGCTCAAGAGCCGAGGTTCGACCGCTGCTCAATGGTAGCCTGGCCCAGTTCACCCGCGACGGCGATGGGCGCGCTCGTCTGATGGGTGCACTCTCGCCAGGTTGCCAGGTCTCAGCAAGCGCTGCGAGGATATTTCTCGCGTCTTCAAAAATGGAAGAACTCGTCTCTCCGAGCGCGCGCGCCATGAAGACGCGGACGCGCGCGCGCGCCGCCCAGGCCACGCGCGTCGCCACTACGGGGGCATCTCACGAATGCCCCCGCTCGCGCAAAACGCACCACTGGCGATGGAAACGATCCAAACGCGGCGAGGGACAGGCCCGCAACCTTCGGAAAGCCCAGCGCTGGATGCCCCGCGCCTCCAGACGCCCGCCTGGCACTCTGAGGCGCCCCCCCCCGCGCGCGCGGAAGCGACGACAGGGCGGCGCGCGGTGGCCTGCGGCCACTTGCGAGCGGCGCCCCCGCACCTGCAGGTCAGCTTCGACCATGGACGGAAGTCCCGCGACCCCGGGCGCCCGCGCGGCAGTCGACGGCTTGCGCCGCCGCGCGGGCGAGCGCGTCGAAAGTCATGGCGCGGTGGCCCTCTGTTCATCTAGGACTGCCGCCAGATCGCGCCAGGCGTGGACCGTCTCTGCAGAAAGCCGCCGGCCATGTCGGTCGCGCCCTGCCACGCGCTGGCTCTCCAGGGCGCCCGGCGCCGAGGGCGGGGCATGGGGCGGAGGGCACTGGAATGCCGGCGCGAATTCCGCCGCGGATTCCGACGTGGATTCGCGGTAGATTTGCGGGGGCGGCCAAGCGCGAGGGTTGCCCCAAAAACGGGCCCGAATCTTCACTTGGAATCCACTTCGAAACCCACTTCGGACATCAGGCCCGAAAACCCAACATCGTTTTTCGCTGTTCATTCCAAACCCCACTTGCGAAATCCACGCCGAAAAATCCACTTCGAAATCCACGTCGAAATCCACTTCGAAATTCACGCGGCTTCCAGGTCGACTTGGACGGCAATATGCTGTGGGGTGCCAACTTAGGGTGAAATTGGCAGCAGTGTTTTGTTTTTCCTAGCTGCTCGCCAAATGCGCGGGGCATCATCAGCGGGCAGGGCGAAAGTCTCGCAAACCAACTGTCTGCGACCACAAGCGGCCTGGCGGAAGGCGCTCCATCAAGGTCACAGGCGCGAGAGCTCGCCCCCGCGCTCGCGCAACTCTGCCGCCGAGTATGTAATCGCGCAGGGGCTGTGATGTCAAAACCCTGTAAGATGATTTGCACGCCCACTCCTGGACCAAGGTCAACGCGGCTTCCTATCCGCGAAGCGCACAGAACATCCGCACCTGCTGAGCGATGAGGAGGAGCAGGCCGAGGCAGGGGAGAGGGAAGACATGTCTATACACGCCGTGCAAGCGTTGAAGTCCCATGAAGAACGCCGGCAACACTAGCCGATGATACGCACGACCGCTGGGAGCACGCGCAATCAACACGTTCGCGGCGAATCTCAAAGACGCTTTCCTCGCGTTTCGCCGGCTCTTTGCGCCCACCGAGATGCTTCGAAATCCGAAGAGGATTCATTGCCGAGGCGTTGTGGCCTGACTTTGACCCCGTTGCCAACGCCTTGGATGCACAAGGGCTTGCTCATGGGGAGCCGCCGCGGCCGGCGCCCTGCCGCAACCGCTCGGCGGCGCAGCTGGCGGGCAAGCGCCCACAATGACACTGAGCTCACCTGGAGGTAGCCGGGCGCGACTGCGACGCGCCCGAGTGGCACGCTCGTTTGCTGGGCCAGCGGACGGCCACCAGGGAAGCACATCGGCTTCGCCGCCCCGCGGCGAGCCTCGAGGTGGGGGACGTCGCCAGGTTGATGCAGGAGCGCCAGAGGTGACCTCGACGATTGGTGCGTCTCGTGTTGTGAACGGCCCCGTTAGCGCCAGAAGACGCGTCCTCCTAGGGCGCTCCGCTGGGCGCGGCTACTTGGCTGCGCGTGACCTAGCGCACCACCAGACATCGCATGCATGTTGGGCATTGTGAGAATGGCGTTCGGTCCTGGTCGCCACGAAGCGCTTCTCCCACTGCTCGACTCCGGGCGTCGTTGCAGCTGGTGGTGGCCCAGGTGTCGGCGCAGCTTCGATGGCAGCGATGGCCGCGTTGAAGGGCGACAGCGAGATCAAATTTGACGCAGAGGTCCAAACAAATGCCGCACATCATCGGTGCAACTCCAGCGAGTTGCGAGTCTGCGCGCGGATCCGACGGCAGCGGCGGTGGCGCGACGGTCGGAGATCCAGCCGCGACAATGTCGATCATCTCATGGGCACGCTCGCGTCGGCGAGCACGCCGTTGTTCCATCTGGGCGTCGCGGTCGGCCTCCAATCTGGCCATGGGAGACAGCTAGGTGAAAATATAAAGGGCCAGGTCGCGCGCCACGTCGGTCCTGAAAGCCGCAGTCGGCACTTCAGCTAGGCGCGCATATCCGCGGCATTGCTGTCTGTCTGGCAGGGCAGCTTGCGCTAGCTGACCCCGTCGTAGGCGCGCGAGTTGGCCGCGGCCACTGACGCGAGGGATGGCGATGCGATGATTATCAAGAACCACGGGTTGGCCCAACGAAAGAACGGCGGCGCCCGCGCCGCTCCGTTGGTCGACGAGGCTCATCTCGCGGGGGCCCCACGGAGCCGACCAGCTCCGAGGCGGCGGCCGTGCCGGGGAACGGCGGCAGCGCTGGCAGTCGAGGCGGCCCTGAAGTTGGCGCTGCAACGCCGAACATCTGAGGCGGCTGCAAGACAACTGACGCGTCGGCGCGCGCGTGGCTCTGGGCCGCAGCAAGCGAGGCTGCTGACCGCGAGCAACTGACTTTTCCAGGCATCTACCAGGAGCCGCTGGCGGATGGCCGCGCTGGCGCGGCGCTGCGGCTTGGCCGCGGCCGCGGAGGGAGGGCCCTCAGCGACCACGATGGCAACTCCCGAGATCCTGGCGAGGGGGCCGGAGTCCAGGGCGCCGACTACGGGTCTGGAATCTGCGCGGCCCCCGAATTAGCCAGCGGCCGCCGCTGCCACTGCCCTGCGGTGATGATGCGACGCCTTGCGAGCACTCATCAAGGAAGTGGTACTCGCCCCCACAGACGCTGCGCGTCACGACGGTCCCGTCATAGCCTTGCGGATTGCGGCGTCTGCTTTTCCCTCTACCTGGCGAGCGTTCGCCTTTGCCCAGTCCTTTTCCACCGAAGAAAACGCGATCGACTTGGGTATCTGGGAGTCCGCTGGAATGCGTGCTCCTGGGAACCCTTGCCTTTGCCCTCCTTGCCTTTTCTGGGGTTCTGGAGACGGCGATGCTGTTCTGCTTCATGATCCTACGCACCTTGGTATAGGGCGCTGCGTCTGCGTCGCTGTCGCTGAACAGTCTTTCATCTGCCAGATCAACTGGCCATCTATCTGGGCAGGGCAAAGACCCTAAAGCTCTGGCGCCTGGCAGATGCCCTCTCCGCCCGGGCCCGAGCTGGCGCCCGCGGAGCTTTCCGCGTCGCTGTCGGCCGCGTTCGCGGGCGCCCGCGCGGCGGATGGTGAGGCTGCTTGCGACGGCGCGGCGCTCTGCGACGCGCCAGCAGCGCGCGCCGCGGCACCTCCTGCGCCGGGGCGCTGGGAAGGTCGGTGGCGCAGGCAGCCCAACGGTCGAAACCTCGAGTGCGTCAGGGCCCATGTGCGTCATTGCTGTCGTCATTGGTCATGCCCGGGAAACCTCTGAACTATGGTGGCGCGCGTCGCCTGAGCGTAGTCGTGAGACTGTTGAACCTGGCCTCTGCGGCTGGGCATCGGTTGTCGCGGGGCTGGAGCAGCGCCGTGAGTTGGCTAGCTGTGACGCCGCCGCTCGGAGGAGCAGCCGACTGTAGGCTCCCCAAGGCATCGCAGCTCCACCGTTGCGCGTAGCCCGGAATCGCAGCGTAAGAAACCGGGAGAACAGCGCGTTGGAGGTTTTGTTGCGTCGCTTCGAGAACTCGAAGAATTCGCGGGATTCGCGATGAGGTTGGTCACGGCGTCCTCTTGCTGGCCGTTGACCATGCCTCCCTCCGTCATATCCGCGAAGTTGATGGAGCGCGCGAGGTCCCAAGTGGCCCCACCGAGGTTTTGAAGGTGACGACAGCGCATTGTTGAGCGATGTCCATGTCGGTGGCTAGCACGATCCAAGCGAGCAAGTCCTGAAGCCACTGGCGGAAGAGATACATGGACTCGCGCTCGGGTGACCATGAAGGCGGCCGGCGGGATGCGATGGCGCCGCGGCCGCCGCTGCCCTACGGGCCTGTTTCAGCAGGCATCATTCCGGTGAACCAGACGAGGACGGCCACGGAGAACACGAGGATGCTGACCAAGAACGTCAAGATGGATATCCTCCTCAATAAGACCTCACCACGAGGATGGTTGCGTAGGCGCCTTGGGACTCGGACCCGCGCGTGGACGAACGCCATGTCGAAGTGCGGGGCAACCATGATGATGCCATTGTCAACCTTGGTCAAAGCCGAAGTCGGTGAAACTGGTACATGAGCATTGAACGTTCCACTCGGGTGGCGCGATGCGTTCACTAGGGCAGCCAGCAGTATCGCAAACGTGCCGAAGCACGGCGCTAACCCAGGAAGGACCCCGCAGTCATGCCTGACGCGAAGTTGCGGCCAGTGCCTACGGGGTTGCGATGGGTCGAGGGATATCGTGGCGTTCCGGTGGGCAAGTCGCTACTCATCGCGATTACGCCTTCTATATAAGATTGCCCTCGCAGTCGGACAGGATGTCCGATGCGAACTGCCAACCGGGTTGCTGAACAGCCATCATCACAGGCAACTCAAATAAGGAAGGGTGGTACCGATGCGGAGGTGAAGGCAGATGCGAATGCGCGTCCACACCGCACTCTTCGTACGTCCCGTGGATCGCGAGCTGGGATCGCTCCCAGCTCCGCTACCAACTATGGGACGCACATGGACATACTAGTACTATATGTCCTCCTTGGAGGCGCGCGTCCGACCCGAACATATAGTATACCCATCTTGTAGTATATCGTTTCCCGAGCGGTGTGGCCAGAAAGCGCCCACCACGACGCATATACTATAAGATTTCTCGGTGCGCGCGTCGCCCCTGGGGGGGCGACGCACATATAGTATAAGTATGTTGGGGTGTTGCCGAAACTAGGAAAGCGGGGGGGGAAGCTGTATGAAAGCATGGCGGCAATCAGATGTTGAATGCACTGTTGAACTCTCCGTACAATATACAAATACGCGTCGACGCTCGGGCCAAACAGCAGCGACCCCTCCTGTACCCCTCCTATTTCATTTGAGGAGGAGGAGGAGGAGGAGGAGGAGGAAGAGGAGGAGGAGGCGGAGGCGGAGGGGGAGGGGGAGGGGGAGGGGGATGGGGAGGGGGGACAGGCAAGCTAGGTGCGCTCGCGTCATATCTGACGTCCTACCCCTCCCTCCCATCCCTTACCATGGCGCTGATTTTCTCTATCCGCGGACGCGTGTCGTAGCGGACCTGTGGCTCCGCGCGCGCGTGCGTAGTGGGTGGTGGTGCACGTGCGTGCGTGCGTGCGTGTGTGCGTGGTTGTCGTGGTGGTGGTGGTGGTGGTGGTGTGGTGGTGGTGGTGGTGGTGGTGTGGTGGTGGTGGTGGTGCTGGTGGTGGTGGTGGTGGTGCTGGTGGTGGTGCTGTGCTGGTGCTGGTGCTGGTGCTGGTGCTGGCTGGTGGTGCTGGTGCTGGTGCTGGTGGTGGTGGTGGTGGTGGTGGTGGTGGTGGTGGTGGTGGTGGTGGTGGTGGTGGTGGTGGTGGTGGTGGTGGTGGTGGTGGTGGTGGTGGTGGTGGTGCGGCGCGGTGGTGGCGGGCGGATGGGCGCGCGAGAAAGAGGCCCGCGCTGGGGCGAGAACGCCATCCTCAACGACGGAGGCCAAACACCGATCCGAAAATGAGGCCCACGCTGGAGCGGGAGCACGATTCGGAACGATTCGGGAGCAGAAATGAGGCCGGCGCCTCAGCGAGAGCAGCATTTTAGAAAAAAAACGCAAGCGAAAACCCAACTCCGGGGAATCCTGTGTAAAAAAACAGTACGCGGGGGGGTGCCGAATATCTTCCGGACGCCATCACGGGAAGTGGGAGAGTATTTTCATATTGTGTAATTGTAAAAGGAGGGGAGCGCCGCCCCAGCAAAGCTGTGCTGACTACGGGGATGGGCCCACCGCGCCGCAGCGCCCAATCGGTGCGTCTCGAGGAACCCACCCTGTAGTGCAGACTACTGACTGCTGCCCGTCAGCAGAGGGGAAGGGAAGGGGGCGGGCGAGAAGAGCGGGAGGATCTGCTTTGCCAGCTGACCTTTGTAGAACGGGAGCAGCAACGGCCGGATCTTGTCGCGGCCCGCGAACCCGACGTCCCACATGGACAGACTCCTGCCCCTGTGCGCGACGGTCTCCACGTTGAACCTCCACTCGGGAAGCCAGGAGAAGGCCCATCTTCGCCCTCCCGGGGCAGGGGAGGAACGGCGGGGCGGGGAGCCCGGCGGCCCTCAACGTGCGGGGAGGGGAAAACGTTGCGGGGCACGGGGCACCGAGAGGGGGGGGGCAGGAGGACTTCGGGGTTCGGGCGTGGGTGTCGACACTGGCCCGGGTCCAACAAAAGCCTGGGCCCCGGGAGCAGACAAGAGGAAGTGAAGGAGGTCTGGAAACCTTCCCTCTCTGCACAGCGCGACATGTTGTCACCCAGACCGGTCACTGGCTCACGGGGACGTCTCGGCAAGGGGTCTCTCGAGCGCAAAGAACATGACTCAGAGCCCACAGAGCATGGCTCGACTCACGAAGATGCAATGGCACGACAGACTGAGAGGAGCTGCTAGCGTCTATTTCTAAGTCGTGGGCTGCTCGCAAGGCTGCGAATGGCCTGGACCACCCTCTGCGTTCAGACTGGCCGACGACGTGCTCGAAAAATACACCAAAGACAAAAAACAATCAATGGATGGTTTTCGCTGAGGAGATCGACGGGTAACCCCAGAGCCCGGGAACCCAAAACCCACCGAAATCGGCCCGGAACCAGTAACCGGGAACTCGGAAACCCGGAACCGGGAACCCGGGAACCCAGCCTGCTACCAAAATCGGCGGGAAACTTTCGCCAAATCTTTCAACTTCCGCTAGGACCCCTTCAGTGCAAGCACTGATTGGGGAAATCTACTCCTCCCCGACTCAGACAGGCCCACTGAGAGCCCCAAGCCTGGCCCTCCCCGCTCCTGCCTTCCCCCCTCGCCTCGTCATCGCCCCCTCGTCCTCGTCCGCCTGCTCCTGGTTTGTCTGGTCAAGTTGACGCTGGCGTGCTCGACCGAACCCGAGGATACCCGAGGCGATGGCCTGGACTGCAATTACGCACCTCCGTCCACGCGCGTCATCTACAACCGACGCGTCGTCTGGGCACTGCCCTCGCCTGTCCCCGTCCTCCCCACCTCACCCGCTCCTGCCATCCCACCCCTCCCCCCCAGCGGCGATCCCCCCCCCCTCACGGACACCCCGCTGAGGGGCCTGGCCCCCGAACGCCCAAAAGGCGGAGACAACCTCGCGCCCCAACTGTCGGCCCTAGGCTTTCTGGCGCCGAGCTCCCGCGCCGGGCACTCAACAGGGCGGCTGAGGCCGCGGGGGTATCGACACCCGGCCGGGCCTAGAAGATGATAAGAGGACGGCCGAGCACGAGACTGGAGCTATGCTTTTGGAACGCAGAAGAGAGGTGGCAGCAGAGACAGGCGAGGGGAATGGCCGGTGCGAGGGAGCGAGCGAGATGGGATGGGAGATAAAGGAAAGGAAAAAGAAAAGAAGGGTAAGGGGAGAGGACGGAAAGGAAAGGCGGACGTGGACGAGGACGACGGTGGCGAGGATGAATGAGGGGAACAGGAAGTGGAAAGGAATTAAAACGGAAGGGGATGAGGAAGGGAGGAGGCAAGGGCTGCGGGGCGGGCGAAGGCGAAGAAGAAAGCGACAAATAAGGGAGATGAGAAATGAGAAGGGAGACGAACAAGGACGTGATCGGAGAGGGGTACAAGGTGGAAGGGGAGCGGGAACGGCGAACAAGGATAGGGCGAAGTTTAGCAACGAAAGCGGAAGAGGGGAGTGAGGACAGAGGGGGGAGTGGAAGGGGGATGGAGGAGGATAGAATGGGAAGGGACAGGGCGAAGCAGGAAGGGAGAAGGTTGCGGGGGGAAGGCCGAAACGGCAAGGGTGCGAAGGACGGGAGAACGAGGGGGAGCGAGGTGATCGGGCAGGAGGCGAGAGGAGAGGGGGCAGGGAAGGGGGGGTGGAGGGGAATCCGCGGAGCGACCCCCCCCAGGGCCCAGCCTCCTCCCTTCGTCGCCACAGCCATCGTCGTCGTCCACTCTGCATCTGCCGCACACTGTCGTTGCCGTCGCCGTCATCATCGTCGACCTCTTTGCAGCTGCGAGGGGGAACGAAAGGTTGGGACCCGACCTGGATTCGGCGATACATCGCTCACGAAACGGCGATAGGCCCCTGGTAGTGAATCCGCACATTCGTGCGCGGGGTGCGCCACCAGGTCCCCATCGCCGATCAGTGGGCGACTTGGGGTAGATGCGTCCCCTCTGGAGCCCATCCCCCCCTGACGTTGCCCTGAAGGCCCTCCCCCCCCCCACAGAGCGCTCTGCGACGCCGTCGGCGACTGCTCGGAGCACGGGGCGAGCTTCTGGAGCACGGTGGTCTTGCCGGCAGCGTCCAAACCTCGCGGGCAGCCGCGCTCCGCAGCGGGCTCGTCTCGCACCGCCCAGTCTCTCGCCTGTCGACGCGTCGCCAGACCTCAAGCCGACTGCCGGCCTCCCTAAGCCACGGTGAACCCCGGGGGTGGGGGACGCTGGTGGCCTCAGTTTCCTCGGCCCTCGTGGCGAGAGGAGCGGCAGCACCGTTGGGCAGAAGCCCCTGGCGAGGCTCGCCAGCAGAACACAAGTACACCCAGACGGAAAGCGACAGAGCTGCAAAAACAGAGACTGATGGCTATGGGTGGCGGCGGACAGAGGCGAGGCAGAGACCGAAAAGACAGACAGGAATGGGCGGAGACTACAAATACTGCGCGGGCCAAGCCTGGACCGAACCGGTCAGACCAGACAAATATCGGCACAGAGATCAACGCAAACGAAGGTACAGAGACATTAAGACATGTCACGCCGCCACGGGAAAACGAACGAGCAGAAATGGAAAGCACCCCAACGAAGAGAGACATAGACGGATTGACTTTGCGGGATTATCTTGATTTGATGCAGCTGGCAGACGTGGAAGATCAGGAATGGCACAACAGCAAGTCAAACGTAGCAGAAGCATGCAAACTGGAACCCAGAAGCAGAATACGCTTCTCGCCCTTGCTCTGCAGAGGTAAACGCTGGAGAAGCTCCGCAGCGCGACCCATGGGAGCGAGTACTGCAGAATGCACACAATGATCAGTTATGACAACATCATGCACGATGTGTCCAAACATGTTAAGCGGGTAGACTTCATGATAGCGCGAGTCAAAGCATGCGCATGCGTGCAGGGAACACATTCCACTGCCAAAACAACTATCGATTGAACTGTGTGCGTACAGGCACATGACACGGGCTTTCGCGAAAATAGATCTATCTATATATTTTTATACGGAAAGTACGCTATGTGATTGCGTACATGCATGAAGCCATACGGACGCCTAGATTCAAGATGCTATTAGTCTTGGCGGTACACCGTCACTACGAACACCGACCCAAATCGGCGGATTTCAGCGAATATGCGAAACATAGAAGCCAGGCCCGTCAAGCATGTATGTTTGATTCTGATATGGGGGGCATCGCTGATATCCTGACCTTGTAACTGCTTCTGTAATGCCCATGACGTTTATGTGTTTGCTGTTCCGATGCCTTCCGTTTCGACGTCCAAGGGTCCTGAAGATCCAGGGTGCACGACGATCCATGTGGCGTGCAGGTACCTTTGCCCTGCCGCCCTGCAAAGAAAGAGAGAGAGAGAGAGAGACGCTGCAGCCCCCGACGACAAGGCTGGAGTCGCAACAAGATCCGCCACCGTGCCTTCAGCAAGTAGTTGAGTGCCCCGAGGCCCATGCAGCCCTGAGAGACCCGAGAGGCAGAGGGTTTGCAAGGTTTGTAACAGGCCCAGAACCCGATCGTCCCAGCCGCTCCTATTGGAACTCCTGGGCATTCCCGGGAGCTCTTGGGAGCTCCAGGGAGCTCCCTGCAGCTCTTGGGAGCCGCCGGGAACCCTCGAGAGGATCTCGAAAACCACCTCACATAACCAAAGAATGCACTGGAAGGGTCCAACACAGCGTCAGGACGGCCCCATGTGGCCCCAAGGCGGCCCAAGTGGCCCACAAGATGCCCCGAGAGAGCCCCAAGAGCATCCACAAGAGGGCCCAGAGGCTCAACTCGTCCCCCAAGAGGGCCCCAACTCGTCCCCCAAGAGGGCCCCAACATACGGCCCAAGAGGGCGCCCAAGATGGCCCCAAAGGCCCCAAGAGGGCCCCAAGAGGGTCTCAAGATGGGCCCAAGATGGGATACTCGAACGGAGATTTCGAGCCCTCCGCCCCAAAGGGGCCCCCGAGAACGTCAGCAGGCCTCCAAGATGCCCCCAAGAGGCCCCAAGAGGTCCTCAAGAATCCCCCAAACAGCCCCCATGAGGCCCCAAAAGGATTCAAAACTGCCTCCGAGAGGCTCCCCGGAGGCTTCCCAAGATACCCCAACAAGCTTCCAAGAAGCCTCTGACCCACAACCCAGGCACGGTGGCAATATGGGCCGAAGGCCACTAGATCCGCCGCCTCCTGCGGTCTTGCCGCAGGGGTGCACGGCGTGCAAAACTTCTGGCAACTTTTCGGTTCTTTTCTCAAGAAGTCCCCATGGGGCTTCGGCCCAACCCGCTGGCCGCCCGGAAAGCCCGGGGAAATGTCGGAGAGTGGCTTGTTGGTGTGAAAGCAGCCCCAATATGCCCTCCAAGACGGCTAATGTGGCCTCCAAGATGGGCACGATGGCCCCAAGAGAGCTCGAGATGGCTCCACGATGACCTCCAAGACGGTCCCAATATGCATCCAAGACCACCAAGATGGTGCAAGAGAGACGGCCCAAGAAGCGCCCGAGAGAGCTCAAGAGGCCTCCAAGAGATCCTCCAGGAAGGCCCGAAGAGACCACAATCATTGACGTTCCTGATGTGGTTTTCAAAGGAGTTGGGCATTTGCTTCCGAACGAACCTCCCGACAGCCAAAGACCGCCCTAGAGGCCCCCACGATTGCCCAAAGATCGCCCAAGAGGCCTCCAAGATGGAACCAGGACGGCCAAAGAGGCTCCCAAAAAGGTCCCAAGACGGCCTCCAAAGGGCCCCAAGACGGCCCAAGAGGCCTCCAAGGCACCTAAAAAAATGGTTTCCATGACGACCCTGAAGCGCCCCCAACGGGCCCCAAGACGGCCCAAAGAGGCTCCCAAAACGGCTTCCGACGGCGCCAGGAACGCCGTAAGACGGCCACTGAGGGCCCCCAAGAATCCCCCGAAAGGCCCCCAAGAGTTCCAAGGAGGCCCCAAATAAGCCTCCAACAGGGCCCCCAGGAAGCTCCAAGGAGGCCCCAAGAAGCTCACAAGAAGTCTCTACTCATCATTATCCTCATCTTCCTGTTCCCTCCCTCTCCTCATCCTCCTTTTCCTCCACCACGTGTTCCCCGAAGGGCTCCCACAACGGTCGGGGGAACGCCTGGTCCAATTGTGTGGCCAAACTTTGCCCAAACGTTTCGCCACTTAGGCCCTTATCCGTATCCTAAAAGACAGGGGGCGGCAATGATTCGCCGCAGGTGCCTTCGATACACCCTGGCCGACCTGGCACAGTTGCCGCGGCTGGCTGCTCATCGAGGGGTTCGACCGCCCGCTCTGGAAGGTCGCCCACTCTGGCTCCTCACCCTCGCAGCCCTTGTGGAGAATTCGCGCAGCAGCACTGGATCTTCTGGGGCGACCACGTCAGCATAAGCAGTGCACGCACTGGTGCTACCCAGCGTCGCAGTCGTACACGCTCGTGTCCGGGGCGGACGGCTCACCCGAAGGCTGCAGGTCCAAGGGAGGCGGCAACTCCGAGGGAATCCCGTTTGGGCCGTCTTGCACACACACACACACACACACACACGCACACACACACACACACATGACTCGTGCGCGAGGCGGCTCTGAAAAGAGCCGCCCCAGCCTGGGGCCAAGGCGCAACCTACTTGCGCGCATGCGTTGTACTGGGGGGGCTGCAACCGGCACACTCTATGGTTACAACTGCTCTGTCACATGTACTGGGGCACGCTATCGCGAGACTGAACCTATGAACCGAGGGGGCCTGGCGAGCCCGCGCCCCGAGGCAAAGAAAGGCTGTCATTGCCAAACTACGTGAACTATCAGACAAGTGCAGAGTATCCTGGCTACTGTCACCTTCTGTCGCTGACGGGCCGTCGGAACTCTCGCCCGCCTCTGGCGCCCGTCTCTAGCGGACCGACGGAGTCTTCGCCCGCCTCTGGCGCCCGCCTACGCGTCAAGTGCGACGCGTTCAGAGCCACCCTGGAGCTCTGACCCAAAGGATCGCCGATGCCGCCAGAGAGCCTCCGCCGGAGGGCCAGCCCAACCACGCCTCAGCCAATGAGGACCGCCCTGCGCCCGCTGAACCTGGGAGGAATGGCAGAGATAGCCCAGCAGCCAGCGCGCCGACCCGAAGCCGCCGCGGCCGCCCAGGGCCAGCGCCCAGGGAAGCGCCGCCCAACGCTGCCCACCGCGCCTGTCTCCTCCACGTCCTCCGCGTCTGTCGCTCTGTCTCTCCTCAGTCGCTCTGTCTCTGCTGTGCCGCGGCAGCGGCTCTGTGAAGTTTCTTTCGGGGTGCTTTCCCCGCACCCTCGGCGCGCGGAGGTGCGCCGAGACCACAGGGGTCTTGCAACAGTGCATATACATTTTTCTCGCCCGACCATCCGCGCACCCACTGCAGCGAGTCGAAGTCGTTGTATCCCGCGTTGCGTTCGATTGGGCAAAACGACGTGGCCGTGGTTGGGCACCTCTTCCGCTCCATGAAACAGCGCTGCAACTTCTTCGCCTGGTCCCGCCACTCCAAGGCGCCTCCGCCGCACTCAATATGTTTATCCGTGATCGCGCGGAGGTGACACAGGTAGGAACTCGAATCCTTTCCTATCGGCAGGCCCGCTGCTCGGCAAGCAAGCCGAAAAATGCCACAGCAATCGAAGCTAGGCCGGAGTCCCGCGGAGGACGGTCCAGCCCCAAAGATCGAATACACTAGCATGCATAAATGATGCGGGCATGGCGACGGCGCCCGCGCACACGCTGCGTGAAAGAAACACAAATTATGATCCAAAAGTGCGTGCGCACAGGAGTCCTGGGTCAATGGCATAGAGAGCTGGTCCTCTGATCCCCCCTCTAAGTTGCTCTTGAACGGTCAAAATATCCGTACGGCCTCCTCTGTATCGGCATGGCTTCCTCTGCTGTCCGAACGGTGTCTTCAACCTGTATCCGCATGGCTTCCTCTGCCATTCGCACGCCCCCCCGGTAACCGTAAGGTTTCACCTGCTAGCCGCATGTCTTCCTACATGTCTACAGAACTTCCTCTGCTATTCCTACGGTTTCCGATTCCGGCATACCCGCATGGTTTCCTCTGCGTCCGCACGGAATCAGCTGTATCTGCATGGCTTCCTCTGCTATCACCATGGCTCCCTCTGCATTCGCATGGCTTCCTCTGCTATTCCAATAGCTTCCTGCGGCTATTTTCATGGCATCCCAACAAATCGCCCAACAATCCTCAAACTCAGACGAAGAGTAGATTAGAGTAGAGCGGAGTAGAGCAGAGAAAAGAAGAGTATATGAAAAGAGTCGAGCATAATAGAGCAGAGCAACGTAAAGTGGAGCAGATCACGGCAGAGCTGAGTAGAGGAGAGGATCGTAAACCATAAGTAGAGTAGAGGCAAGTTGGCCAGGACGAGCGAGTGAGAAGACCCCGCCTATCCCCACTCTCCCACCAAAAAGATACGAATTGATTGTGGCAAAAATTGCTATTGAGATTATAACCCCCCCCCTCGCAAACGGAAGGCGCTCGCGCGCGGCTCCGCGGTCCGCGCAGGGGCAGGAGCGGAAAAAACTACCGATGGGGTGGGCGAAGACGAAGCATGCGCAGTGCTGACACAACACGGACACTTTCACTCCCAAACTGCGCGGCGCATGTACGAGGTCAGCATTTCGCCCACTCTCGCGCGGCCCTGCTGCCGCTGTCGCTGTCATGAGATCGGGCGAGCACCGCGCCTGCGCGGGAACGTCACCTCTGAGAGAAATGCGCACGAAGCTTGGGCGAGGGCGAAAAGTCGCCCACTCGCGCGGGTCCCCATGAAATGGCGAGTGAAACATATGCGCCGCGTCGAGGCGGGAGCGCCACTTTCAGGCGAAATCTGCGCGGTGCCCAGGCGAGAGAGACATTTCCGTCCGCCCGCTCGCACGTCGACGATGTTGCGTACAGAAAGCGCGCCGCGCACAGAAAAATGAGCGCAGCGCAGCGCCGAGGCGAGAGCGACATGTCGGCCGTTCGCGCGGGATGCGCGCCGCGCCCCACTCCTGCCACGCATTTTGCAGCGTCGACGACAGAAAGCCCATATTGGATTGAGAAACCTTGGTTCGAATTGAATGTTGACTGGTAAGAAGAGGCTCCCGGATCCAGTTAACTATCGACCGGTTTTCTGGCAGAGAAGGAGTATCGATATACATAAGGATAGAGTCGAGAGGAGAGGAAAATTAATGAGAGGAAAGTAACGTGGAGTAGAGTAGGTTCGGGCAGGGTAGAGTAGGATCAAATAGAGCAGAGTAGAGTAGGGTAGATGGCAGGACAGTCGGGCATAATATAATAGCAGAGAAGAGTAGATGAGTAGAGTAGGTCAGAGTGGAGTAGAAGATAGTATGGTAGAGAAAAAAAGCATAAGATTAGAAGACAGCGGCGCTGAGAAGAGTGTAAGAGAGTAGGAGTAGAATGAAGTATAACTAAAGTATAACCGAGTTAACTATAGTATATTCGAGTATAGCATGATAGTGTAGAGTAGAGCAGGGTAGGGTAGAATAGAGTGAAGTAGAGCAGAGTTGGGCAGAGAACAATCGAGAAGTAAGGAGTTGAGTAGAAGGCACAGAAGAGTACGGCAGAGCAGAGTAGAGTAAAGGACAGTAGAGCCGAGTACAGCGTAGTAGACTACGAGTAGAGTTGAGTAAAAAAAGAAGTAGGATGAAGGCGAGCATACTGCATATTATAATAGGGTCGGGTAGGTCGGGTAGAGTAGGGTAGAGGAAATAATAATACAGTTGCGTAGATGGTAGAGGAGTAAAGTAGAGTAGAGCCGATAAGGAATAGAGCGGGTTAGAGTAGAGTGGAGCAAAACATAATAGAGTTGAGAAGAGAAGAGTAGAGAAGTAGAGTTGATCAGAGCAGAGTAGAGTGGAGTAGAGTGCAGGAGAGTCCAACCAAGTCCAACCAAGTGCAATCCAGTCTACTCCAGTCCAGTCTACTTCAGTCCACTCCAGTCCACTCACGTCTTCTCATACACTTGGAGTCTGCGCTGGCTTATCTCTCTCTCTCATCTCTCTCTCTCTCTCTTGTCTCTCCCTCTCTCTCTCTCTCTCGCTTTCTCTATCCTTCTCTCTCTCTCTCTCCTCTCTCAATTGACAATTATGGAACGGGATGTCGTCGAACTGCCGGCTCCTTCCATCTCCCTCCCCCTCCGCTCTCTCCTACAGGCCCTGAGGTTTTAAAGGTACGTAGTAATACGTTTGCACGTCGACAGATGTGGGTCTTCGTTGGCCAGTGCCCCATATGTTGACCACTGGCCCCCTCCAGTGGACATTCATTGCCCTACCCGTCCTGACTATCGGATCGGCCGCCCCTCGGACACACACACACACACACAAACACACACAGACACACACACACACACACACACACTCACACACACACACACACGCGCGCGCGCGCGCGCACGCAGCATGGAGTGCGAAAGCTGGCAGTGGTTGCCACTTCAGGAACGACCTCAACCACTCACACTGCGAGGATTGAGAAAGGGAAATACGTCGGAGCCTGAAGAGCCAAACGGCAGCTTTGCCAGGGTATGCAGAGGGCTTCAGCCAATCGAGCCAGATAAAAGCGGCTGCGCGGAGACGGTGATACTCTGGCGAGGAAGACGGGAACTCGAAGACAGCAGACAGCACGCGAGGGACACACAGGGCTGCGCAGAAGCCTGATCCAGTGCTGGTGTGGCCACCCCACGACTACAGTTTAAAGAGGCAACGCAACAATCAGGTGCCCGAGAGAGCAGCAGCACGAAGAGGCACCTTTTGGCGGGCTCGCGTCGGATGCTCCAATCGAGAGGGGGGGGGCAGAACTCCGACGCCGTAGCAGTTCCATAACATCGACCTCCAAATATCCGGACCCCTTCCCGAGGACCAGCTTCTCATCTTGAGCCGTTTTTGATAGACCTCGTTGCTCGGCGAGGGCCCACGGAGGCCGAAAATTGCCAAAATCTGCCTGTCGTGACGGGACGGAACGACCCAGAGATCCGATGTCCTGATTTCTTCCACACGGCTTCCCCGGAAGTCTCGACCCTTTCCCCACGGCCGGATCTTCATCCCGAATCGGTTTTGGAGTCACGGGGCCCCGCGAGGGCCTCTGGAGAGGGAACACGGCGAGAAACCTCCCTCTCCTCTGCCTCAGTACGTTGGATCTCTTCGAAGTGGGGAGGGGAGGGGAGGGGAGGGGAGGGGAGGGGAGGACACCTGTGACAGCACCAAGAGGCGCCCCCACGACCAGCCCCGTGCTGACGCCTCGGCGGGCCTCGCGAACCTCCGCCGCGGCAGAGAGAAACCGTGCCAGCCCCGAGGGTGCCGAGCGCCCCCTGGGGCGGAGGAGCCACAGAGGGCCAGGGACCCAGACCCCCTCGGGTCATGAAGACATGAAGACGGGCGGTTGTGCACAGTTGTCAGCCTCTGGGGGCTCTCGCCAAGCCCTTGGGGCCGCACAGAACCAAAGAAAGAACTGTTCCGGGGATCGGGCCGAGACTTCCAGGTGTCGACGTCATGAAAATCATGACGTCGGGGGTCTGGGGACCGCTCTCGCGACGACAAGGGCAGACGATGACAGAGACGACAAGGCTCTGAACCCACATCTCCCGCGATCTGCTTATTCAATCGGCGGGCATTTTCTCGATGTTGGCCTCGATCTTGGCTCTAGCTCAAGACAAAGTATCAAGGCTTCCTCCGCCCTACACATTCGCCCTTTCAGATTGTACTCGAATCTCTGTCGAACACTCCATGATGGCGATGAACACTCGACAGCCGGGCACTCCAGTGTGTGGAGTACTTGGCAGTTCGTCCTATGAGGCAGCGCCGGTCGAAGTTGTGCCTCTTGCCACTCCCGCCGACAAGCGGGCCCGCCTCAGGAGCCCCCTGCACGAGATGGACGGTGACTTGTTCTCGGACGACGAGGAGAAGTATAAACGACTCGGAAGCCCCTTTCGGCAGCCAAACAAACTTCTCGAATGCCGACGCCGCTACAGAAACCGCACTGCCGAATGGCACGGAGGGAGAGCCGTTGACGGAGCCAGTGACGATGTCGGGCATTGAGGCAGTTGACCCCGTAACGTCAGTTGTGAGGGCTGGCGGGAGGATTTCAGGAAGCTCAAGCTCGAGCTCACGACTCTCGGCGAGACGATTTGCCATCGGCTTGCGGACGTCGAGGCGAGCATCATCAGTACCAGGCCCCGCGTGGACAAGTTGGAGAAACTACTGAGAACCTGTACGAGGAGCTGTTGAAGAGGGCGCCCCTTTCAGCTGATGACGTCGGGACCATGGTGCGCAATCCCACCAGCCTTCTGGGCGTAGATGGTCTCGGGGAGGCTCCTCTTCCAACCCTCTTATTCCCCTTCGGGGAAGGGTTCTTCGCTGCTCCTGATTAATATTCACCCCCTCCCCCACCTGGCCGGCGACCAACCAGGAACCATGCCGACTCCATGCGGGCCCGCCCCCCACCATCCCTATCAAAAAACAATACTCTGCCTCCACATTTTGAGCATGCGCGGCCAACCCGATGCGGCCCCCCCACCATCCCTGACAAAAAACAATGCAAAGTACACTTTAGGGCAAAGTCTTGAATCATGTTCGTGAGGCCCGCGAACACTTTGTATTGTTTTTGACAGGGACTGCGGGGGGGCCAGCATATTTTCCTGCTACGCGCAGGGCTACCATCCCCGACCCCCCAAAAATGCACCTCGCGGCTAAATCTGGATCATGCGCGGCCATCCCGCGATCACTGCCGAATTGTTTTTGACAGGGACGGCGGGGGTGGTGGCGCGTGGCCTGCTGTGCGCAGGCCAACCAGACACAATAATGGGCATTGGTTTTCGACAAAGATGGCGGGGGCCGACATGTTTCCCGATGTGTGCCGTCACGTGCGCAGGCATAGCTGGCGCACTCTGCACGTGCCCTGAACATGGCGCACCTGGCGCGGCTGGAGTGTGCGGCACACATGGCGCACTCGGAGCAAGTGGCGCATCTGGCGCACCAGGGGTGCCTGGCACGCTCGGGCCCGAGGGGTGCCTGGCGCGCGTGGCGCCCCTGGCACGCGTTGCGCACCTCGCCCAAGCGTCGCGCACCTGGGGTCGGCGTTGGTTCCCAGTAGCTGTCCATCAACCGCTGAACATGCTCAGGCTCGGGTGTTACTTATGTGTCGGGAGGGCGGGTGGGAGTGAGCTAGACGGCTTGCGGGCGGGTGGGTAGCTAGACCCTTCCCCCTACCCCCTCCCCTGGACCTGGAGAGGGGGGCGCGAGGCGTTGGAGCGTCCAAAATGGCCCAAGACGGCTTCAAGAGGGCCCACGAATCCAAGATGAGCTCCAAGATGGCTTAAGATAGCACACGATGCCTCAAGATGGCTCCCAAGATGCTCACAGAGGCCCCAAGCACGTTCCAAGACGGCTCCAAACAGGCATCCGAGACCTCCAAGGAGGCCCCCAAGAAGCCAAAATCCTACAAAAGACAATGCTGTTTGCTTTCTCGCTTTTGCGTTTCCCATGGCCAACCGAAGCCTCAAGATTGCTTCAAGGTGTCCCAAAAGAGCCCCTGGAGAGCCCCAGGAGAGCCCCAAGACGGCCCCAAGAGCGCTCCAAGAGGGGTCCAGGAGGCGATGTTCAGTGCTCCCGAAGGGGGACACTAATTGGAACTTCCCTCTTTTTTGATCGACGTCCTCCAAGATGGCCCCAAAAGCGCCCCTAAAGCTCCCAAGGGCGGCCAGAGAGGGCCCCAACAGGCGCCCAGGCAGCCCCGAGGGGCCTCCAAGAGGTTCCCAAAAGACCCCATACGAAGCCTCACGAGGATCCCAGAGGCACCAGACTCTCCCTCATTTTCCTCCTTTTCCTCCTTTTCCTCCTTTTCGTCATCCTCGCCCTCGCCCTCCTCCACGTCCTCCTCCTCCTCCTCCTCCTCCTCCTCCTCCTCCTCGTCCTCGTCCTCCTCCTCGTCGTCTTCCTCCTCCTCCTCTCCTCCTCTTCCTGCTCCTCCTCTTCCTCCTCCTCCTCCTCCACCTCGTCCTTCTCCTCCCCCGACGACGACGACGACGACGACGACGACGACGACGACGACGACGACGACGACGACGACGACGACGAGTCATCCTCCATCCTCTCCCTCTTGGGGTATATGACGGCTTCCCACGCCCTTCGTTTTTCCGAATGCTCCCCCACTCTCTGATCACCTCAACTCCCGTGGGCATTGTTTCTGGATCGGCTGGTGGGGATACTCTTGATCGCAGGCGCACCGGGAACGCCGGACGCCGTCCGAGAGTCGTGGCTAGCGGGCCACGAACTAAATTGCGCAAGCAAGAGGGGGAAGAGGGAGGCAACGACAGGACAGCGGAGGGAGGTTCAAACAGGAGGCGGGCCTCGCTGCCGCTCAGAGGAGGGCACCGTCGACTGGGGGGGGCGCCGCCAGCCGGGATGCAACGCCAAAATGGCGGGGAAGGCTGGTGGGGATACTTTTTTATTCGCGAGCGTCGCGGTCCAACCGCGCGCTGTCCGGAAACGCGCAACTAACGAGCAGCGGGTTAAATTAGGCCCGAAGCAGCAGGAGCGGGCTACGCTGCCACTCAGGCGGAGAAAACGACGCTGAAGAACAGGTAGTTCAAACCGGAGCCGACGAAGACCAGGAGGAAGGCCTCGATGCACACCGAAATGGCTGATGAGTTGGAATGTCACCTCACGTCGGCGGCGCGACAAGGCCCGCCGATCACGGAGAGCGACTCCACGGCGAGGCGGATACCGCACGGGGGCGACAGCCTAGCCAGCGACCCGACGCAAGCGACAGGCGCGGTGCTGCGAGCCACCTTGCACGCGAGAAGGGGTGCGACCGTTCTGGTGGGGATACGCGAAGCGTCAACAAGTGCACCGAGGAGCATATGAAACAGGAGGGGCAGCACGCGATCGTGAAGGGGGGCACGAACCAGGACCCGACCATTGGCAAGAGGACGGCGACGGCTGTCAGACAGTCTCGGGCGCACGCCTACATCCGAGGATAGGCCAGTACGTCCGAAAACAAATTTAAAGTCCAAACCACCGCAGGCGCCGGCCAGGGCGGACAAATCGTGGCCCCCAGGAGCAGAACAGTAGCTCGAGGACAGTACAGGGAGGAAGAGGAGAAAGACAGCCCGCCTCTTCCTCACGGGTGCCAGAGCTTACCGAAGAAACGCAGGGACCCCCAGAGGCTAAGGGAACCATATGTTTCTCGATCGTCTACGAGCCAGGCTGGCGACACAAAACGAAGGTTGGCCGCCATCGGGCACGTCGGAGGCCAAAGAGCGCAGACGGAGCACAGGTGGCGGCAGGCAAAGAATCTGACGCAACCCCCAAACGAAAACGGGTTGATAGATGCGGGCGGCACGCGGGGTGGGTGCACTTGAGCCCGCATGCCGATGGCATCGCAAGTGCGGCACTCTCCACCCGATGCTCTGCTTCACGTTTCAAAAATGGACAGCCCGCCTCGTCCTCGCGAGTGCCAGAGCTGGCCGAAGAAACGCAGGGGCCCCCAGAGGCTAAGGGAACCATATGTTTCTCGATCGTCTGTAGGCTGGGGCCACAAAAAAAAGGTTGGCCGCCATCGGGCACGTCGGAGGCCACAGAGCGCGGACGGAACACAGACGGCGGCAGGCAAAGAATCTGATGCAACCCCGAACGCCATAAGGAAGACCTGGCCTGCTGACGGGGGTCAGCCGGCCGAAACGCGATATACCTGGCGTTGAGATGCACAGATCACTAGCACAACGTTATCACGATCGCAACAGACGACGTTATCCACGGAAGCCTTGAGAGCGCAACGCGAGCGAGAGGCAGCAGGCTACTTGCAGACGAGGGCGGCCATGGCTTGCTTTGGGCGCGCCCGCGCGCTTGTTGCCAGCGCGGGGGCGCGCGCCGCGGTGCCCTACGCACCGAAACGAAAGGCCGTCTAGAGGGCCGGTGCCTCAGGACACAACTCGGGTCCGCTTCCGCCGCAAAGCGACAAACTGATGCCGGTCAAAATCGCACACGCGGGCCTAAGCGGTTCGCACGAGACTAGCAAGTGCACCGCCCTGCCACATTAAAGAGCTCGCGGGATTCTCCAACATTACAGGGATGTTGAATTCTACACACGTGCGAATGATGCGACAGGGGAGGTAAAACGCGGCGTTGCCGGCACGCAGACGGGCAAGATCCGACTCCGACAAACTGCTGATCCCCATCGGGTGGCTTCGGGAACGCAAGGGCCGCCTCAGCGCGCGCGAGCACGCGGTGCAGGGGGGCGCTAAAAACACAGCGCCGATCGCACGGTTCCGAAGCCAGCCCGAGTTGTTCAGAGATGGGGCGGGCGCAGTCCTCGAGCTCGGACTGGCTGATGTCGAACCCGAGAGCAGACAATCCCATGCGCCTGGCGGCCACCCCCGAAGTGCGCACTGCCACAGGAAAGCTCGAGAGCCACCCGTCGCCTGCAGAACGTCTCGCGGCCCACTGCGCTCTGGCAGCGCCTAGTGAGGTGGGGGCGCACAGCCGGACCGTGGCCGAACGCCGAACGCGCGGCGGCCGCGCCGCCGGTCCTGCCCGCGCAGCGGGGCCCTTGCGAGCCCTCGGCGGGCGCGCGCAGGGGCCCGCCTGCGTCGCCGCTGCCAGCCGCGGCGGCCCCAGGTGCAGGAGGCCGGCGCCGGTCAAGCCCCTCTCGAGCAGAACGTGGAAGTTCTGCTCCACCAGGGCGCGCAGCTCGAGCACGCCAAAGAGGATCGACCCGTCGAACGACCCCGTCACGCCCCCCTGCCCGCGGTCCGCGGGGCGCAGCAGCCGGCCCCGGAACTGGTAAGCCGCGCCTGCCGTCGCCGACGGCTGCGCGATGCTGTCCGCCATGAGCCGCCGCGCCTCCGGCGGCCGTAGGCGGCAGGAGAAACTGATCGCCAGCCACGCTGCGATTAGGGCCTGCTGCCAGGAGGTAAGGATGCCAGCCCGCGTGAACATCACCGCGCGCAGGATCGGCAACCGGGTCAGCGCTGGCGCCCGCCGCTCCCAGGCCTGCAAGGCCCGCAGCGCCCTGGGCAGCAGAGATGCCGCTTGTCGCGTCAGCCCCGGCGCGAAATGGGAGATTGCCGCGTTGGTCCGCGAGCCAGTACTCGCAGCTGCCCCCTGCAGGTAATTCCTGCTGAAGCGCCCCGCCCGGCGTCGAGCTGGCCCGGGGAGCTCCAAACCAAGAGGGGGCGGCCGAGAGCAGGGGTCGACGAAGCCCTGGAGGAGGTGCCAGTAGAATGCCTCCGTGTTGGGCCGCTCCGCGAGCTGTTCCAGTAGCGACATCGCTGGGGCGCTGCTCCGTCTGCGAGCGGCATGGGCTGCGAGCCGCGCCCTCTGCCTGGTCCGCGCCGAAGCGGTCGCGGCCGTGCGTCGTGGCATCGCCCGCGAAGCTGGCACCAGGACAGGCAGCAGCACCGTCGTTGCCACGCTGGCGGCAATGGCCCCGCGCATGGCCGAGGTGCCCGCGACCGCTGAACCAGCCGAGCCCCCCGCGGCCCAGGGCATCCGAAGGGCTGCGCTCCGAGGCTACCCAGCGGACGCTGAGCTTCGAGCCAGCAGCCAGCGAAAAAGAACACAGCTGATTGAGGCAGGCTCTAAGGTGCTTTGAGCGGGCCCGACCCTTCGCACATGACAACGCTAAAGGAAAGTTATCCACAAGGGCCACCATGCGCCTCCCGTGGCCCTTGAGGTCCTGAAGTAGGAGACGGCATGATGTGACCAGCGCCTCGCCCTCAAGGTATAGGATATTGCAGCCCGCGCCGACAGACTGGGCGGTGACCCCACGCCATGCGGCCTCCCTCGCGACACGCGCTGGTATCTCGCCGAGCTCATAAGGGCCCCCTCCGACACTACAGGGCGACGCGCCGCAGGCCGCCTCCAGAGGCTCCAAGACGCCCCCGTTGAAGCCCAAGACGCGCTCGCCAATGCCGTCCGTGACTGTGCCCAAGACGCCAGCCTCCAAGATTTCCTGCGAGTCCTACGAGACGCGCCGCTGCTCCGGCGCGAACCTCTTGAGCCCCAAGTTCGAGCCCGCGTGGGGGCCCCCCTCAGTCTCCTCCTCACCTACGGCGGAGACGCAGCGCCAGCGCGGAGTGTCGCCCGAAGGGCGCGATTAACAACTGGATGTCTGCGTGACTGGCTGATCGATAGGCGAGGCAACGACACGCGTGGAAGAAGAGATTGGAAGCATGGAATGTAAAGCGTGTTTGCGCGCACTTGATTCTCCATCTCTGGCTGGATCCAGGCCAGCGGCGTGCAACGAGCGGGCCATCGCCTGCTGGCCGCCCTCGACCTTCCACCCCCAGCGCCCCGAGCATCTCCCAAGCGCAGCGGCGGCCGAAGGCGGCACGCGCGTGCGCATGACACCGAAGCCGTAGGGCGAGGCGTCGCTGACCGCCATGACCGGGTGCCACTCTGCAGTGAGGTCACACGTCAGAATCGGCAGGAGGTCACAAATGGTGGTGAGCCCCTCCACCACGGACGGCCAAATCCTGCCCTGCCTGTCAGCCAACGCTGCGACGAAACCGTGCGAGCTGCGAAGCACGGTCAGGATCTCACGGCGAATCATTGTCGTCCAGGTCACATGGCCCAGAACTGCACGAAGCATGTGGCCGCTGCACCAGCCCCGCCGTGGAAGCCCGGCGATGGCGCAGCGTAAGCCGCCAAAAGTTGCGCGGCTCGATGCGCAGGTACCTTCCCCCCCGCAGGCTAAGCCCCAATATGTTGGCATCTTCGGTGGCGGGCTCGATCTCGTGGACAGGCAACCCCAGGCCACGGAACTTCTGAACGAGCCCGGTCATGGTCTGGCCCACGAGCCCCTTGTCGCCGGCGAGCGCTAGGATATCATCCACATAGGCGGCCACGCCGACGCCGCGGCCCTCCGTGGGATCGACGCCAGGCTGGCCTCCGAGAACGGCGCGAGCTGCGCCGTGCCCATCCTCGGCAAGCACGGCACGCGCAGCACACTGGCACAGGTACAGCGCCCAAGGGAAGCCCATCGGCAGCACGGTGACCTGGGGCGACACGAAAGGTTTGGGGCCAGGTCGAGGTCAACGAGCCCCAGCTCCTGCAACGCTCCTGCCCGGATGCGGGGCAAAGAAAACATCTCTCTCATACAAGCGGGTAGCCTCATGCGGTGTCACGGGACGACAGATAGATGCCCTCGTCGGGCGCCTCGACACTTCCAAAGGCTGCAGCTGACGGCAGCCGCGTAGCTGGCGAGTCCAAAAACTTTCAAGTGGCGGCCCTCGCGTCGAAGATGATACGGAGGGTGCCCGTCTTCTTGGGGACGAAAAAAAGGCCGACGGTAAGCGGCTAACCCTCGTCGGCCGCGAACTGAATCATCCGCCCCCCGTGCATCTGAATCAAAAACCGACCGTGCGTGCTCGCATTGCGAGTCCAGGCTGGGTCGCAACAAGGCCCGCGCGGGCGTGCTACTTGAGCCGGGACCTCTGCAAAACACCGATCTCGAAGCATATGGCCCCGCCAGCTCCCCAGCCAGACCTCCTCATTAGGCTGCGCCAGACTTAGGAAATCCACGGGCGCAGACTCCAGAGAAGGCAATGCGACCTCAGCTGACGAAGGAAACTGACGTGGCGGCGCCAGGCCCGCACAGGTTGGCGCTTGAGAGGAGCTCCCGAGGGGCTCCGTCTATAGCGGCATCTGAAGCGCAAAACTCCGAGGGAGGCGGCCCCAACTCGTCGATGCTGTCGGCGATGCGCACGACGGCTTGGCGCTGCCCTTCGCGAGCTGCCACGGGCGGCGAGGGCCGCGAGCCACGAAGTGAATATAGCGCGACGGCAGCTGACTGGGCGCGCCCATCACGGCGAAAGCGAAACCCGCAGCGTCGAGCGGAGCGGCGCCCAGCAACTCTCGACGGGCGCGGGCGATCGATCACGAGCCTGAACCGGAAGAGGAAGCACGTCGCGATCACGCGAGCGCCTCCGGCTTGCCGAGGGCCTGCGGCAGCAGCCGCATCATGGTGCCAGGAGGGGGCGGGCCCATCTGCCTCCCCCCGGCGCATCTCAAGCATGGCCATCTGGGGCTCCTCGGCCGCCCCCCCCGCCACGCCTGCCTCGCGCGCGACCTCGGCCGCGCCCGCCGTCTCGTCCAGCGCCGCCATGGCCGTCGACGCTGCCGCTGCCTGGTGCGCCTGAGGCTGCTGCCAGAAGTCGCTCCTCTCGTGCCTTGCGGCGCCCTTTGGCGACGCTGGCCTCGCGCGACTTCTCGGCCGCCAGCCAATCGCGCAGCTGGGGCGCCACGCGCACGTCGCCAGCAGCATCCAGCGCGCCCGACATCAGCGCAGCGTCCGGGAGGTTGGTCACGCGCAGCTGGTCGTAGACCACCCCGAGCTCCAGCAAGCGGCAGCGCAGGAGATGCATGTCCACTCCTGGATCGTCTGGCCCCAGGAAGGCCTCCGACTTCCAATTGGCGCGGCGCCCGAGCGGCGTTCCCCCGCTGCGGCATATGAAATCCAGCACCCACAACAGCGCCCGCGGCCCCTGAAGGGGCCAGTCGCCCCGCGGCAGCTCATGCAGTCGCACCGCTGCAGCCCTGGAGTCGACGCACCTGAACCCCTGCGAGTCGAGCGAGACGGCCTGCACGCGCGCGTCGCCCCCGGGCACGCCAGCGATCGCGGCCCAAGCACCAGCCAGCGCGGCCGCGCCGCGGGCCACGCCATCCGCCCCCGCCGCGCCCACGGCGAGGGCTGGAGCTGGCAGGGCGATGGCGGCCCCTCTGGGGGCTCCAGGAGCGGCGCCTCCGTCTGGAGCACCTGCCGGCAGCGCGGCGGCTGCAGGGCCAGGCGCGAGCGGCGCGCCGAGGGCGGCAGGCACCACAGCGCCGAGGCCACCCAGCGCCGCCGCCGGCGGGCCGCCGAGCGCCGCGGCGAGGCCAGCGAGCCCGCCAGCTGCGCCAGCTCCGCCCGCAGCGCGGGCGGCAGCCGGAGCGGCAGCCGCCGCTGCACCCACACCCGGCGGCGCTATCACGCGGCCTGCCGCGTTGAGCGCGATGGCTGGCCCAGCCCCGAAACCCAGCGTCACCCTCGTCGAAGCCGACGCCGCTGCGACCTCCGCCGGCAAGGGGAGCCCGCGGAACCTGTACACCTGGTCGCCCGCCGTCTGCGGTGAAGCTGCGCCAGCAGCACCACCGGCGGGCACTGAAGTCCCGGATCTCCGCGCCGCCCGGCACGATCGACTCCGCGTAGGCGCGCCCGTCTGGTGTGAGGATCCCCGTGCCGAAGGCCGGCGCTGGTTGCATGGCCACGATCAAGCGTTTGCGCCATGTCCGAGCGCCGCCCACGCGGTAGTGCACCAGCACGAAATCGCCCTCATCGAGCCCGGCGGCCGCCAAAGGGCACCCTGCCGCCGCGGCCGCCGCCGCCGACATCACTGGCAGCTAGCGCGCGCCAGAGCCCGGGCGGCCTGCGCACGCGCCTCCCTATCCATGGACAGCACATCTGCCTTGCTCGTGGAGGTGGCCGCCCTGCCGAAGGCCCAGGCTGAGAGGGGACCGATGGCCGCCCCGGACAGCAGCGCCAGCAGCTCGGCCGATGTCGGCCAGCCCGTGGAGGCGTCGGAACACCGCCGAGCGGGCCCCTGGCCGCCCCCGCACACCAGCGTTAGCGAGCACGTGCAGGCAGGGCAGTCAGTCCTCGAAGCCCACACCAGCGCGGCCTGTCCAGCACCCCGGGCGGCCTCGGCAGCCAGCCAGGATGCAAAGGCCGTCGAGGCGCCGCGCCTTTGCACTTGAGCCCGCATGCCGATGGCATCGCAAGTGCGGCACTCTCCAACCGATGATCTGCTTCACGTTTCAAAACTGGACATGTAAATCTCGAGTGTTTCAAAAGGCCACCGCGCGACCAAAAGCTATCCTCACCCCCTGCAAGGACGCGCACACAACGCGGCTGGACCTCGTCCCGCGCAGGAGCCAAAGCTGCCTAGAGCGAAAATTGAACGCATTGACACGAGGTCCCCCGAAAATCGTTTGAGGCTAAGCCCCCGTTCCTGAGGGCATTGAACAAGCGGTAGATGGCGTAAAGGCCCACTCCGCGCGACACCGACCTCTCCGACCTCTTCCAGGCGACCGCATGGTTGAAGGAGTGATTGAAGTCTTTGGGGCCCCCTGCCTGTCGAAAGTAGATTCGATGGGGGGCTACTCAGGCATCGCCTTCACCGAGTTCGGGGCGACGCTGGAGCGGGACAGCGCGGTCGAGTTCCTGCGGGGCGCTGGCCTTCGGAACGGGGGGGGGGGCAAATCTGGGCGAACCAAGACTGGTCCCCCATCGAGCGCGCCGCCCGAAGCTTTTGTTTCGGCCTGGAGCGCATCCTCGAAAACGCGCGGGAGGTGCCGGACACGATCTCGGTCTCCGAGGAAGCTCCACACACCGTTGAGCTGGGGGGGAGCACGCTTTGACGGCGAGCGCGGCGCAGAAAAGGAGTCGAGTACGCCCGGCAAGGGGAATGGAAGACATGGACGGAGCTGCATAGATATCCGCTCGTCAAGGAGCTCTGGAAAAAAACAGACGACCTGGAGCCCCGCGCGGCGAAGGGCACGAAAGGCGGCAAGGGCACAGCGAAGGGCAACTATAAGGAGAAGAGACCGGCACCGCTGGGCGCGAAGGGAAATAGGAAATGCCTGTAGATGTTTCACTGGCACCGGCAGTCGGCAATACTGCCATTATGAGCCCACATCATTTGCGAATTCACGACATGAATGTACATACTGAGGACGCGGGTGGCCGCGCCAGCAACCGCACGGAAGATTTCGATTACCATGGTGGGCGGTTGCGTCCCTGCAGGAAAGACGTAGCATTTGGATCTTGGAACGTGAAAGGACTGACAGAGCCCCAAACCGAAGAACTTCAAAAGCACACGCGGATCTTCAACATAGACACTCTCGCAATCCAAGAAATTCACAAGGCAGAGCCAACGCATGCATTCATTGACTCTAGTTATCTCTTGGCACTTTCTGGAGATGCGGGCGCCCAGGAGACAGCAGGGGTTGGATTCCTCAGATCTCCAAGGGCACGCACAAGCACCATCGGATTCAGAATGGCGCCCTCGAGGGCGCTTGCGGTGAAGCTGCGCGCGCGCGGAGGCAAGGTGCCAAGTTTCAGCATATACGCCCCGCGCATAGGCAATCAACGCGAGGCAAGGAGAAAATTCCGCCAATCTCCCGGCACCCTTCTCCGAGACATCTCTGGACATGGAAAGCAAATGCTTCTCGGGGATGTCAGCGCGAGGCTGCACAGGCAGTTCCCGTGCGACTTGCCATGCATTGGGCCGCATGTGTTCGGATGATCAATATTTGAATCCCAGTCTGCTGAATTGCGTGGGACACATGGGCTAGCAATCAGCAGTGCGTTCTTCGACCACCCGCCAGGGCCCCGCAGAACACGCTGCAACATCGGTTCGAAGCCTTCTGATCCAACTCGTCGTGAGCATTTTAGCCAAGTCGATGTTCTACTCTGCCCTGAGGGTCGGCAGTCGTCTGTCGGCGATGTTCGTAGTCATGGGGGCGCGGCCCTTGCGTCGCGCCATTTCCTGCTCCTCTGCCACGCGCACGCGGGCGTTGAGAGAACCACCCAGGAACGAAACGAGCAGCTGGCAGTTGACGACTTCAACGCCGCATTCTAAGATCAGATGGCAGATTTCTTTTCTGACCAGTGTATTTTGAATGAGTTAAACACTGCGATAGCACCTGCCTTCAAACACGCCGCTGGCAAGCGCCTGCCTTCGGTTCGGGCAATTCGCCATCGACAACGAGTCAGCAATGTGACCCTAGAGCTGATCACGCGCAGAGCGGAAGCAAGGAGGAGCGGCGATTATGGCAGAGAACAACGACTTCACAGCATGATCGAAGCACCGGTCAAAAGCACACAAAATAAGTGGCTTGACGACATCTTCGCCTCTGGGGTTTGGGCCGAGATTCGGACGCTGCGGAAGAGGTTCGGCGGCGCGGCAGGGCCGCATGAAGATCTCGAGCAGAAGACTGGTTCACAGCGATCAGGAGGGCAAACACGCTTGCACATTACTTCTCCAGCGTTCAACGCGCTGCGAGACCCGTGACCGCTTCCCCCATAAGCGCAGTTCTTCCAGTCCCAGAAGGCTCCACTCCCCTGGAAGAGGTTCGCAACGTTGCGCGAAAGTTAGACAGGAACAGGTCTTCTGGAGGCGATGGCATCCCAGGAGAGTTCTGAAGGCTTTGCGCACGCCAGGGGCTTCAGCTCTCGAGTGAGCCACACTGATATGCAAAGCGCTGCACTGATAAGGCCGTGCCCGATGCGTGAGACGAAGCAGTCGTCATCGCGCTGTTCAGGAAAGGCGACTCGGCCAAGTGCGCCAACTATAGGCGACCATCACTGTTGCAATATGGATGCAAACTGTACGCGATGGTTCTCTTCGGCCGCCTGAAGGACGCAAGTGCCGAAAGCGGAATCTGGGGCACGGAGTTCGGACTCCGATCAGAACACGGCGCCACGGATGCATCGTTCGTTGCTCGCAGGCTGATCGAAGACACCTGGCGTTCTCGCTCTGGCAAACTGGTCCTGCTGGCGCTGGATTGGGCCCGGGCGTTTGACAGCGTCACGCCAACCGCTCTGGTGGAGGCGCTCGTCCGCTTCGGCATCCCTTGGCACACCGCCGAGGCAGTTTGGGCCATCTACACGGACAGACCTTTTTCGAGTAAGGGAGGCGGGCCAGACGTCCGAGCCATGGCTGCCTTTCATCGCCGCTCCTGTTCTCAATCGCGATGACGGTCCTCATGCACAATGCGAGCGGGGTTTTCCAAGAACAAGGGCTAACCCAAGACGCCCGGGCACCCGTTAGCGAACTGATCTAAGCCGACGACACTCTAGTCGCGGAGTCAGCGACAAGAAGTAAGCATATGTCGACGCGCGTGTAGCATCTAAGTTGGTCGATTGCTTACAAAGCAGAGCGCAGCAAGACTGATGTTTTGCAGGCGCGTTGCCTGCGCTGTATTATGAGCATCAGGCACTCATACATAAGCTGCATTAGTAATGACAGCGACGTTGCGATTGGAAGCTGGGCGACACACTGACGCGCGTGTAATTGAAACTCATGGGAGAAATTGCCCTGATGCCAGGGACCAGCCCCGTGCGCATGTGCATCTTCCAGCCCGGCACTTTCGAGCTCGTGCAGGCTGGGGCTCGCCGGACAGGTCGGCCCCGCAACACGTGGAAGTTTCAGGTATACGACCTTGCTTGCCAGACGGCCAGCGGCGAGGAAGCTTTGCAAGCCTTGTGGCATCAAAGGCTGAACGCGTATAAACTTTGATGTGCGAGATATATGAATATGATTATGATGTGTATGAATGATTTCTAGGGAGGAAGTTCGAAAGCTTGCCCCCACCGCATGCCCTCCTTTGTTTGCTCCCCCTCCTGCTCGTCCCGCGGGCTGTCGCCCGGGTTGTCGCCCTCCTCCCCTTCCCCCTTCTCTCGGCTGTCGTCCCTTGGCGGTTGCCCTCCTCCTCCCCCTGACTCAGGGCTGGTCCTGGACTCCGGGTGTCGCTCCATCCTCTGCCTCCACGCTGCGGTTGCTCTCCCAGGTCGTCCATCCACCTTGCCGACAATACTGGCGAATGGGGTATGCACGGCGAGATTTGTAACTTTCCTTTTACATGGAGCCAGCGACGTTGGAGGCTTCGCATCGCTGGTCGTAATCGTTTCACCCCTTTTGCCAATACAGCTCTGCCGTGCACGGCTTCTCTCTCTCTCTCTGGCCTCTAGGGGCTCGTCATCGGCCCTGGGGTCCGGGACGAAAAGCTACCCTGGGAAGCGGTCGTGACTTCTCAGGCCGCGGATTCACAAAACGGATCGGCGGATGTCAGGGTCCCGTCGCCAGTCGGGGCTCAGGAAGATCCCGAGGCCGAATCTGAGAGGACCCTGGCTTGCCTGGTCAGTGTTCCAGGGTCTTGGGTAAGAGGGCGAGGGGACGGACAAGCTGGTTGCGCTCGCGTCATATCTGACGTTCTATTCCCCCCTGACATCCATTATCATTGCGCAGAGCCCCTATCCATTCGCTTAGTAGTCGAGTGTCGAAGCAGCTTGTATAATCTGCCTCCAATGTAAGACTGCAGGCTAAGTGGGAGCTTCTGGGCATAGCCATTCTGGGTCTGTAGCCAACGGCTCAAGAGCCATTGGCTAGTCGGGCGATTCCGTGGGCCTCGCGGAGGCCCGAAGCGCGCCTTGGCCCAGCTGGCGGGGGCGTGATGTGGGTCGCGCATTGAGTTGTTCTGTTGTGCTCCAGCCAAACGTGCGGCTGGCTCCAGGCATGCGTGAGGCGTCTGGACGCCCCCGACCCAGCCGGAGCGACCTCGTCTGCGAAGCCCATGGGAATAGCAGGCGGGGCGGGGGTTGCGAGACAGCTTGGTCGAGCAGCCCCTTCTGGAATCCACACGCCGTAAGAAAGAAGAAATAATCATAAGAAAAACGCCGTGCACGTCGGAGGTGCATGGGCAGGGAAACTGCGCACAGACGCTACTGCAGTCAGGCGCTGTGCAACAATGGACCCCCGGCGTCGCCAGTTCCATGGGCAAGTGGTGTCAAACATCACCCCTAGAACGCATGCCAAAACATATCACATATCAGGACAGCTGCCGGTTCCGCGGCACGCCCCACGAGTGAGCCAGCCAGCGGGAAGGGCCGCATGCCCAGACCGCCTGGCCCCCAGGTCGCAAGGGGGCAGAGGGAGCGGCGTGCTGTGGGCGCCAGCGCCGTCCAAGCCCGTGCGGGCCCTGGGTGGGACTGGGCCTGCGAGGGTGCCGTCCAGCCCGCCCTCGGGAACGGCGACGACGGGAGGGGGCCCCCTGAGCCGCCGCCGCCGCCGCCATCCTCCGTATCCGGCTTTCGGGCTGACGCCAGCCGATTCGGAGGGCGACGGGCGTGGCTGCCCAACTGAAGTTCAGCTGGGGAAGGAGCGACATGACGCCAGCGCCCCCGCCCCGTGCAGCTCCGATGACGGACGTCGCCAGTCAGTGGTGGCTTGTACGATGGACTCGAGAGGGGCGGGGTTCTGGGGTTGGTTCAGCAACCCCACCCAGAAGGGGTCGCTCGCCGCCGAATGGGGGTGGCTTGGCCGCACCATTTTGGAGGGACCGAAAGCGTTCGGATCTGAAGACACACGGAGAGGGCGGGATACTCTCAACGTCTTCAGGGGAGAGAGGAGAGTAGTACTCGTATTGTGAAAATGTGTAGGCGGTGTGACGACGGAGGGCAACAAGATCCTGCACCTCTGCGAGCAGCCCGGGCGGGGGCACGGGATTCCAGCCTCGGGGATCCAGGGCCCCGTTGCCCTGTCGGGTGCACAAGCAGACTGGTGGATCCAGCGCGGGAGATCTGCGTGTCGAGATCCGTGCCGACGTTGTCCACGCTTCCTGCTTCTAGACCGCAGGAGCAGGCGGCGCGCGGTGCACGGAGGGACGGGCGGGCGAGGGCCCAAGCGGGGGCTACGGTCGACGGGGAGGCTCGGAAGGATACTGGACGGGCGCATGTCGGGTGTCGTGAATGTCTGCGCCAGCGAGGGTGGGGGGTGGTCGACAAGCAGGTGGCCAGCAAGCAAACGATTCCCAAAGGGGGCACCGGGGCCATAGTGAATAGGGGTGGTCAGCAGACGCAACGCTGCCATAACGGATACGCCACACCGAGAGCAAGCAGTGCACATGATACAAGCAAAAATGACGAGCGAACCTGGAGAGAGGTAGCACATGAGAGAGCACCAAGAAAAGCTGGGATACGACAACATGCGCAGAGAGGCATTGGTAGGGGAGTCTGCCACCGACTCGCGTAACCACAAAACGAATGCCATTTATTTCGACCAGGGTTCATCCTTCTCCTCCTGCTCCTCACGATGCCCCTTCTTCCCCCGCAGCTTGTCATCAAACGTCTTGTCCGACGACTGTCGTCATGTACGCACGCGGATTGATTGTTTTTATTGTTATACATACAACCTCTGCCACTGAATGCTAAGCCACGAGCCACATAAACAATAGAATCACCGAGTACCCGTGAGTGCCAACATGCAGGACAGCTATGTGACCAGCGTTCCGACAGATGGCCAAAGGAAAACCGTATCCATGGGCCCACAGCGAGACACCATGAGCACTTTTCAGAAATCTCCCCTGCTACTAATATGAATATTCATCATCCTAGTCCTCCTGCATCTCGCGCACATGAACATTCCATTCGAAGAAGATATGGCTTGGGAACCGCAAGACTCACTGCCATGTCACATTCGCGAGGTTGCAAGAACCAACGGACCCTGATGACGAGGAGGATCCTGATCGCTTCGGCCCTGTCCTGCAATTTGCCACCAGGACAGACGATAATCAAAACAGAGGAGTTGAAATTGACAGGAAAAGAATAACGCGCAGCCCGAAATCACACACACACATACATCCATACATCACTCGCACATCGACGACGCGGACAGGCTACGCATTCAGGCGGCACTCTCGCGCCTCGTTGGTGACAGGATTTGCGCGAATCTGTGATTATTCACATGTCGATCTATGCGCATGCTGTAATCTGCTTGACACAGCCGGGCAGGGTGACGACAGCGTCAGCAAGTCCCACATGTTCATGCTCAGATCCTGGAAGCCCTTGGAAAGCGAGAGGGCGGCCCTGCACCCAATGCGTCCAGACTGACCCAAGGGCCCCGAAAGAGCTCCGAGACTACCCCACATAGGTGGCCCCAAGATTGCCCAAGAAGGCCCCGCGGTGGCCCCCAGAGGCCCCTCAAGACGCCCAAATCACACCGGATGGCCCATCAAGGCCCGAAGAGGCGTTCGGGTGAGGCCAGCCATCCGTGGCGAAAGCCAACTGCAGAGCGACCTGCGCCGAGGGCTTCCAGACGTGCTCGTCCCCCCGTCTTGCAAGACCCTGACCCTGCCCCTCCCGCTCCCAGGCGGCGGGCCGCTCGGGGGCGACATTGACAGCGGCTGGCCCTGTCGCGGGCGCATATCCTTTTCGCTGTTCCCCCGCCCCCTTTCCACCTCGATCCTCTGCCCTGCCCCCGCCTCCCCCCCCCCTTTTTCTCTACATCCACACAATACGAACCCGCCGCTGTGCCTCGAGGCACGAAGTGGAGCGCCCCCAGGTCCTTCTGAGTCCTTCGTATTCAGCATCCCACCAGCACTTTGGCCGTAGGAGGTCTAACGAGTTCGTTCTCTCCTCTTCCAAAACCCTCTTGCCTTCCTCCCAGAGTTTGTGTTGGAAGGGCGCGAAGTGGCAGAGGGTCCTTTTCGCCCAAAATGGCTCCAAGAGGGCGCCCAATGCTC
Source organism: Prorocentrum cordatum (assembly GCA_963575745.1). Taxonomy (NCBI): domain Eukaryota; class Dinophyceae; order Prorocentrales; family Prorocentraceae; genus Prorocentrum; species Prorocentrum cordatum. The sequence goes on from CAUYUJ010016793.1 coordinate 412,327, forward strand.
CAAGATGGCCTCCAAGATGGCTCCGAACAGCCGAAGATGTTTCCGGCATACCTCCATGAGGCCCGACGAAGGCCACAAGACGGTTCCAAGCGCTCTCGGAGCCCCATCAGGATCCCCCAAAAGCCGACATCTTCCAAAAGCATCAGGAAAATGAACGGTGTGTGTCTTCTCGCCTTTTCGCTTCAGACACTCTGTTGAGGCCTCAAGATTGTCCTAAGATGGCCCAAGAAAGCCCCAAGAGGGGCCCAAGAGGTCCCCAAAACGGCCCCAGGAGCACCCAAAAACGCCCCAAGAGGGCCGCAAGAAACACACTTGATAGCCCCAAGGGGGGAGCGGAAATTTAGGACATCCCTCCTTTGATCGACGCCCTACAAGATGGCCCCAAGAGGCCCTCCAGGTCTCCCAAGAGGGCCCCAGGACCAAGAGGCCCCCAGGCCCCCCCCAAAAAAAAACATGAGAGCCCCAACAGAGCCCCAAAAGAGCCCCAAGAGCGCCCCAAGAGGCGGTGTGCCTCCTCTTTTTCCTCCTCCTCCTCCTCCTCCTCCTCCTCATCCTCCTCCTCCTCCTCCTCCTCCTCCTCCTCCTCCTCCTCCTCCTCCTCCTCCTCCTCCTCCTCCCTCCCCTCGCGCCCCCCGGGCCCTAGGGGTGGCCCGAAATGTATATGTTCATCATGGATGTTGGTTGCCCGCTTCGTTTCTCTATATGTATCTTCGTTCCCCTTCCCGTCAGCTCTCACAAGCAAGGTTTCTGAACGGGTTGGTGTGGATACTTTTTGGTCTGCGGGCTCGCGAAGCAGGCCGACAGCCGTCCAAACACTAGCCGGGCCGCGACTAGGCAGCAAGAAGAGAGGCAATCAAAGTGAGCGCGCGGGCACCCACTCAGAGGAATAAGGGCCCGAAACAACTATAAGACCCCCAACTCGGTGGCGTGGAGACCCCGGCGGCGACCATCAAGTAGGCGCAGCCAAAATGGCGCGGCGGCGCGACCATGAACACGCAAAGGTCGATCACCCGGTGTGAGTCGGCACGCGGCCCGATGTAAGCAGGACCGACAGGCACACCCGGACGACGTCCGTGCCGTAGGCCCTAGACGACACAACAGCACCGTGTCAGCGCAAGAGTGAAGAAGGGCAACCTCGTCACAGACAGGACTGCAAACGGCAGTACCTCTTGTTTGTACAGCAGTGGCACATGTCGAAAGCAATGTCCATGTAGAAGAAAGCAGCCGACGGGCGCACAGAGCCACACATGCCGAAGTCCTCGCACCGAAGAGGACGGCAGCGTACCGAGACCCCACTGAACCCAAACGGTCACCACTGGAGGCCGACGCCAGATAGGAGCAGGCCAAGGGCCACCTGACCGCCCATCCCCGGTGTGACCCTTGCATGGAATTCGTAGCGAGACCTCACCGAACCCCTCCGGTCACCAGTGGAGGCCGACACCACCCAGGAGCAGGTCAGGGGCCACCTGACCTTGCATGGAAATCAGGCTGTCAGAGCACCATCAGACAGCGGTGTTGGCGGCAACCCCAGCCGCGTGGGATAGACCCGGTAAAACTAAGGAGAAGAGGGGAAATGCGCGCCAGGCGCGGTAGGCAGCCCGCTGCGGCAGCTGAAAGGAAGTGCACGCCGCACACGCGGAAGGAGAGGAGGGGAGAAGAAGAGAGACACGAGCAACGGAACCCCACTGAACCCTTCCGGCCATCAGCAGGGGGGGGCGCCGCCCTAAAGCAGCCGGTGGGCACCTCACCACCCACACCCGGTGTAATACTTTGAGAAGAAGGCTGGCGGAGCACCGCCCGACAGCGGCATTGGCGGCAACCCCAGCCGCGAGGGAAAGTCCCTGTGAAACAGGAGAGGAAGGTGACGCAAAGGAAGAAGAAGGAGGAGAGCTCACCATAACCCTGTGTACACTGACGCGCACGCCAGGCGCTCTGTATCGAAGCTTATCTTAGAACACCAGCCACTGTCATCATCTTGTCGCTGCCCACCACACGAAGTCATGTATAAAGCTGGGTTCATAAAGCCGCGAGGTAGCGTGCAATCACGATGATGTGGGCTAATACACCAGCCCATATGCGCCAGCGGGTGTGGGCAAGACAAGCTTTCTTGTTAATTACTGCAAGAGCCCGCCGACCCCCGTCAGTGAAACATCCCGGGCGCTCTTCAATGGGACGCTCGGCAGAGACGATCACGGTGGGCTGTCAGACTGAAGCCGCGTGGAGCGGTGACTGCGTCGGAAGCAAGAAGAGAAGGAAAGCTGGGGAACGCCGCTGACCGCAGCATGCATAGGAAAGAGAGTTAGCACTGTAGGCGCGTGGCGAAGCTAGGTGCATCACATACCCGGTGTGATGTCGGAGCCGTATCTGGCCGAAACTGGGTGGTGCCCCACACTCAGTGTTACTGACGATACCATTTCTCGTTCCATGAACTCCATGGGCTCTCGGTTGCTCGGTTCCTCTTCCCAGCCTTGCCCAGTGAGTCGGGTCCGTCCTTCGTCTTGCCTTTCCCCTTGCTCGGGTGCTCTCCTGCTGCGTGGAACCTGGAGGCGGCGATCCCGCTGCTGCTGGCAGCGCCTGAGCTGGAGGCGTTACTGACAGCCGTGAATCTGTCAGTTGGGCTGCGAAAATTGGCCTTGGTGCGCATGATCTGGTTGGCGCGGTACACGTCGTAATT
>CAUYUJ010016793.1:432500-482500 GCA_963575745.1 Prorocentrum cordatum
GGGCGCCCCTGGCCGCAACCTCACGCCTCGTGAGGCCTCCAGGGTCGGCGGCACCGGCCGTAAGGCCTTCGCAATACTACTACACTACTTACTACTACTACTACTACTACTACTACTACTACTACTACTACTACTACTACTACTACTACTACTACTACTACTACTACTACTACTACTACTACTACTACTACTACTACTACTACTACTACTACTACTACTACTACTACTACTACTACTACTACTACTACTACTACTGTTGAGTTTACTATTGCGATGACTCGCTACTCCAAATAGTAGCCCTACGATCTACAAGTGAGAACAAGACTCGGACAAATCAGTCTAGCATGAACACCAATCCTATAACCCGGGAGGCCACGGGAGGCAATGGGAGGCCACGGCAGACAACTAGCTACAACGGGAGAGCCAACGAGTGACAAAGGGAGACAACGGGAGGCAACGGGCGACAACGGGAGGGAGACGACGGGATACAACGACGCCCCACTGGTTCCAGATCCAGCAATCCGCTCACAAGACTCTGAACCGTAAAAATGTTGTAGAACCCTCACAGACAAGCTGCTTAGGAAATGACACTCGAAGAAAGATCCAAACAACTACCGGAGTCTCAATCGCACATTTCGATGAAATCAGCACGGGCTTGAAGACAGCCGGGAGATCAGCCGAGCCCCCCCTGAGGGGCAACGATAGGGGCGGGGGCCTGCTCAGAGGGAGAAGCATCGACCTGGAATCAGCGATACATCGCCGATCGATCGACGATAGGCCCCCGATAGCGAGACGAATGGGCGATCGGGGGTCGATGCAGCCTCCCCTCAGCCATCCTCCCCTGATCAACTTGCCCCTGATAGCCCTCCCCTCCATTGGAGGCATGCCCATGGGTGGCATGCCCATCATGCCAGGCATACCCATCATGCCAGGCATGCCCATCATGCCCATCATGCCCCCCATCGAGGACATGGCGCCACCTCAGGACACAGCTAGCCAAGGCCGACGTCCCCTCTATACACCTCCTCCTCCTCCTCCTCCCCCTCCTCATCCTCCTCATCCTCCTCATCCTCCTTCTAGAACAAAACAAGTCATGACAGCACGATGCAAACACACACACACACACACACACTCCCCCCTCGCTCCTCCTCTTCCTCCTCCTACACACACACACACACACACTCCCCCCTCGCTCCTCCTCCTCCTCCTCCTCCTCCTCCTCCCCTCCTCCGGCGGCATGCGTTCACCGTTTAGATGCACCTCGAGGGTCCTTACCTTAAAAAATCCACGGCCTTCGACTTGAGCGCATCCGTCACACGGCACGGCTGCAGCTCAAGTCACACTCGGAAAACGCGGGTGGGTTCAGCGCAGCGTGAGCTATCGGAAAGGAACGCGCCTCTGACAAGTGCCGGGTGCGCCGAAGAGACAGTGGTTGGCGCATCGTGGCTCGAGGCATGTGCGCGGACTGCGGGGATGGCAGGGGGACGCATCGAAAGAAGGAGAGGGGGCTATGATATCTGGCAAATCATGAGTCCCTGCCATGATATCCACACACACACACACACACCCCTAGTCCTCACCCCCTGCCCTGGACGCCCCCCCCCCCAAGGGCGTTCGGGGGACGGAGCCAGGAACGACGCGGAGGGAGGGGGCGGGAGAAGGTGGGGGAAGGGCGAGCGAGCCCCGGTCCGCGGCGTGGCTCGGCGCGCCGCGCACGCCCCGTCCTCCCGCCACTCTCCACGCCCCACCCTTGCCCCCCTCCCCGCTAGCTCCCCCCTCCCCCCTTCCCCCCCCTCTCCCCTCGAGACGGAGCGATAGTGCCATGGTTCCCATGGGTGCAGTTCCTCGGTAGACCAGTTCAGTTCTGAGCGCCCGCCTTGCTGTTCGACAGTCGCAGCTCCCCCCGCCGCCCGGAGGCGCGCGCCCCTCGCAGGCCGATGGCCCTCCAGCCCAGCGGGGGCCTGCACAGGAGAAGCCGACCGCTGGCTGAAGCCTGCGGCTTCGGTGGCCACACGCTGGGCGGCGTAGGGGGGGGGGGGGGGGGCAGTCTGTCTGGCCTGCGGAGATGATCCGGAAGCCTGCGGGCATCAGCGCATCAGCCCCCGAAGGGGGGGGAGGCGACGAAGACGACCGCACACGCCCCTGGCACTCAGCGCCGCTGGGCTCGCAGGGACATCCCTGTGCGCGTCGTGGGAGGCAGCGGCGGGCGGCAGGGTTCCAGCCCGCCGGGAAGGGAGGATGGAGGTGTGTGCGACAAGAAGCTTAGCGCAATGCGTGCTCCAGAGGGGGTGAGGACCCGAGACTCCACTGACTCCGCCGAGAAAACGTTGAGGTCACAAAATGAAACTGGGAGGAGGAGGGGAGAGAGGAAGGAGAGACAAAAGGTAAAGGCGCTCGTGGGGCGGGCTCCCAGTCGATAGGCTAAAAGTTGGCAAAGCCCTTGCGTATGGATATGGATGCAAGGTCTCGGCTTAGCGACAGAGTCCTGCCTGGCACGACCCTCCGTGAGCTACAATGAGGGAGTATGGGAGCCCCCGGGCAAGGAGCAGACATTTCCAAAAACTGAGCAGCGGAAGGTGGACTGCGGGCTGGTGGCGCGCCGGGCCCCGAACCCGCTCTTCCAAGGCAACGGCCGTCGAACTACCGACCGATGCAACAAAACCGCACTATGTGTCTCCCCCCATCCTAACTCCCAAAAGAGAATCCTCGTTGGCGCCGAAGGCGCCCAGAATTCAAGACCCCCTGGAACTCCCAGTTTCTTTGTCTCTGGGTGGAGAACTCCGCTGACCCGAGGTGTGGCGAGGCAAGCGAGTAGCAAGAGAGAAGGAAGCCAGTACATGGACAAAGAGACGGGGACGCGGGCGGCGCAAGCCCCGAAGGGAGAGGGGCGAGGAGGACGGGAACCAGACAATGACTGGTTTTCTTATTTGGCGACTTCCCCATGTTTGTACCATCTCGTGTGCAAGTTCCTGCGTTCGCTCTGATGGAAACGACCGAATCTCGAATCGTAAGCAAATTCCTCCGTTCGAAGAAATACGCGTTTGTACTAGTACGCCGAAGCCCGTCAAATGGTCAACCGCAGTCGCAACTTCTGTCTGTCCCTAGATTCTGATATTCTCCAAATCGACAGAATGAATGCCCTCGTCCCTTCCAGACGCGAGATACTTCCTCGAGTGCATGATCTGTTCAAGGCTAGCAGCCAGCGTAGACCCCAACCATTGGTTTCTTGAAACATATGTGGCGAAATCTAGGCGGTGCAGGCATTATGGTGATAGGTGGTGCAATCCACGTGGTGCGGTCTATCAGGTGTCAAGCAACGCAAAGCAACGCAATGCAACAGAAGGTAGCGCAAAGCAACGCAACGAAGTGCAACGCAAGGCAACTCAAAGCAATGCAATGCAAAGCAATACAAAACAATGCACAGTAACGCAAACCAACGCGAAGCAATGCAAAGCAATGCAGAGCCATACAAAGCAATCCAACACAATGCAATGCAATGCAATGCAATGCAGCGAAATGCAAAGCATTGCAAGGCAGCCCGGAGCAATGCAAAGCAATGCAGTGCGATGCGATGCACAGCAATGCAGAGCAATGCAACGCAATGCAAAGCAATGCAGAGCAACGCAAAGCAATGCAAAACAATGCAAAGCAATGCAACGCAATGCAAAGAAAGTCAAAGCAATGCGAAGCAGCGCAAAGCAATGCGATGCAATGCAGCGCCATGCGATTGCAATGCAGCGCAACGCGGCGCAAGCGGCGGCGATAGACGGCGGCGACGGGCGGCGACGGGCAGCCACGAGCTGGCCGAACCGACACCAGGGCCGAAACGGAGGGCGGCGACGGGGCGACGGGCGGCCACGAGCCGGCTGGACCGACATCAGGGCCCGACTACCTGAGGAGGGAAAAAAAACACTCGAAATGCACACACGCACACACACAATTTGAGAAATAAACATGTCTACTGAATGTTCCGTCATTTGCGCAGGCTGGATGGCGTGTCGTACTTGAGCTTGTTTCGCCTACTGTGCATGCGAATCGTCCTTGTCGCTCTTCAACGGCCATGGTCAGGCAAACCACGCTGAAGCAACAAACGGCCATGCCTTCCACCGGTCCCGCGACGATACAAGCCCATTGTTGGGGGGAGACACCATCTTTCTTCATTTGAATTTTGCACCGTTTTGTGAACCAGCCACGGGAGGGTTCGAGGGCACGACGCAGAAGAGGGCACAGGAGCTGAGGTGCCCCCGCGACACCGATCCATCCAGCACTGTTTTCTCCCCGCCTCCCTCGTGTCCCGCGATGGCAGATGTGGCGCGGGCCTGCCGAGGGAGGGCGACCTCCTTTCGAGGGAGGGGCCGGTCCTCCTCCCCCGTGGGCTGGCAGCGGCAGGGATGGCGGCCAGGGGCCCGACCTCGCCGAAAGAGCCGAGCTCCTGCTCGCGGGGAGCGCTTTTCAAGGCTAACGGCCAGGGTGCCCCGTGCCGAGGACGGACGTCGGACATGGGCTTCGTCCCGAGTCGCCCACGTTGCGGAACGGACAGACACGAGCCTCGCTCCAGACGGCGCCCGAGCAAATCACGTCGCGACGTCGATTTGCGGCGCTGCCCAGTGGCGTCTGGGCGCCATGCTTCCACAACCCAACTGCAAGGATGCCGCCGCCTTGCCCGCTTGGCGGAGGTATACACACAGCGCGTCGCGTAGCGGAACAAGCGCGGGGAAGTGAATGATCAGGAATCAAGACGGAAGGGAGAGTGCAAGAGAGCGCCGCGTGGAGCCACCCATGGGCGCGCCGCAGCCTGCTGCTGCCGAGCCCATGGAGCCGGTGTCCCCGTGAGAGTACCTCGGCAGGCAAGGGGTGGAAGGTCCGGCCACCAGAAAATGCCAGAGCCACAGCCTCCCCTCACCCCCCCCCCGCCCCTCTTCCCCAAAGGCCCCCCGCCCCCCTTCCCCCAAGGCGCTGGCAATATTGGGGGTTCGTCCAAGCCCTCGAGCTACGACACTCCGCAGACTAGAAGGGGGAGGGAACAAGGACGAACTCTGAGCAACACTAGCCTCGAATACAAGTATACGGATCATCCGCAAAAGCAATGAAGATAAGCTAGCAAACACCATGGGATTTAACAACCATGCACCCGTACGGAACGCATGTTCGATACCCTCTCTCTCTCTCTGCGCACACATTTGCCTCTCGGGTCTAGGATCAAAACTCCAGCAATACAAAAAACGAAATTGGAGCCAGAGCCCTGGAAAGACCGGTCAGGATACCAAGACGTGCACTCCCTCCTGCACCCCCCCAGATCCAGACCCTCCACTTCCCATCGTCGCGATTCCCTACAGTGCGCGCGCACCTTAATGGACTGGCTCCCATTGCCCGAAAGTTGTTCGTCCGCGTGGCCCTGGTAAACTGGGCAAATTGAGAAGGGAGGAGCGAACAAAAAGCGCAGAACGAGGGCGGCGGGATTGGGAGAGAGAAGTGAAACAAAGGATGAAGAGCACTGAACCAGTGGGGGAGGGAGGGCGAGGGCGAATCAGTAAGCGAGATTTGAAGAGACCAACTCAACTAGCGAAGCCTGCCTGCAGCGGTCTCCTCTGCGGCAGTCGCCCCTCTTGAAGTCGCCGCACATCTCGCGGCCAGAACTGGCGACGTGGGGCGGAAGGAAGGGATGCATTGAGCGATCGACGACGCCACGAAGGTCTTTCACTGCGAGTTTCTCTTGGTCCCCAAGCAGTTATTGCACTTAGGGGGTCTTATTTCTTTTCTGAAGAACTGGGCCTCTGTGGCGGTCTGGCGGCCATGTTGTCGCCGTCGCCGACCCGCCGCCGTTTCATCGCCGCCCGCCGTCTGGACGTTTGCGGCAGTCTGGCGGCTATGTTGCCGCGGTCGCCGCCCCGTCGCCGTTTCATCGCCGCCCGTCGTCTGAGCCTTGGTGGCGGTCTGGCGGCTCTGTTGTCGCCGTCGACACCCCGTCGCCGCCTCGTCGCCGCCCGCCGTCCAAGCCTTGGTGGCGGCTCGGGAGCTATGTTGCCGCCGTCGCCGCACCGTCGCCGCCCCGTCGCCGCCACGTCGCCACCTGTCGTCTGGGCACACATAGAACCTCCTTTTTAAAAATATAGTCAGATGTATTATTATATTAAAAAAGGAACAAAACAAACAAAGAACAAAAACAAAAACTCTGATCTACCACCCACCCACCCACCCCCAATGTTATCCCCACTCCTTGGGGCGGGACGACGTAAATACGGTTATGCCACATCGTTCGTGTTGAATATGAACTCGCACCATCCTTGCCAAACCTTGTCTTTAATATCACTCCCGTCAGCCCTTGTCAAATCAGACTATGTGCGCGCATTCGCCGGTTAGAAATCACAAAAGTGCCAAACATAGTTTTCAGGACAAAGGTGAAATCCACACGCGCGCGGCTACCTGCGCGCATGCGGGCGATACTTCTGTAAATGTCGCTTGCGCAGGGAATTCGAAATCGACGTTCCCGAAAGCATGATGAACACAAGCCGCGGTAGCGCAACATTAATTTCAAAATAAAAGTGCGCGCGCGTTTTTGCGAATTCTGGGGTAAACCGTTGGCGCGCCAAACATTCCGTGAGACATGAAACCATGAGCCCCCCACCCTCCCAGCGCATGTCACATTCATTCGAACGCCCTTTCGCCGCGCTCGGTGGTGGCGCGCGACCCTTGTCGAATAAAACCATGCGGGCCACTCGCGCGCGTCGGCCGCGCGCGCATGTCGAAATAAATCCGAAACCGGCATCACCGATACGTGCGCATCATCATCTTCATCGGCGCGGCCAACATCGGCGCCGTCATTGGACTTGCCGCCGCCATCGTCAACAACGTCACCACCATCGCTAATAGCATCATCGGGTCCGCCGTCGTCGACGTCACAATGATACCGTGACCACTTGGGTCACGCAGTCGCACTGAAGTGCCCGCGCGTCAGCACGACCTGCGAAACTCGCTGGGGAGTCGCCAGCGGTCAGCGCCACCGCGGCCGCGTCGGTCGCGCCAGCCTAGCCGGCCGCTCTGCGCGCGAGCCTGCGCGCGCTAGCGCGGCTGCAGCGGTGCGCCAAACAGCGCCTAGCACTCACCGTAATCGCCGCCAGATGAGTTTTGCAAACCAATGTGCGGACGGCTGTGGGATGACTGTGCGAGCAATGGAATCCCACCAGCCTTGGGCGCAGGTTGTCTAGGGTGTGTCCTGTCTTCTCTCTTCCCAGAAGAACCCCTTTCCCTACCCTCTCCCCTGGACGCCTTGCAAAGACCAAGCAATACCCCTGCAAAGCCCCCTGCAAAGGACCCTGCAAGACCCTGCAAAACGACCCTGCAATAACCTGCAATACCCCTGCAAAGCCCACCCTGCAAAGACCCTGCAAAACCCATACAAAGACCCTGCAAAGACCCCACAAAAGCCTTGCAAAGACCCTGCAATGACCCTGCAAAATGACCCTGCAAATACACTGCAATACACTACAATCCCACCAGTCCTATGGGCGCAAGTGGTCTAGGGCTTTTTCTTTTCCAGCCGCCTTCCTCTCCCTGCACGGGGAGGTTTACCTCCCCCTCACCCCCCCTTCCCTCGGTCTGGACGGGGGGGGGGGGGCGGATGCGGCAGAGCGTCCTTTTTGATCCAAGATGGCTCAAAGAGGGCCCCAGATAGCCCAAGATGGCCTCCAAGGTGGCGCAAGATACCTGAAGACGGTTCAATATAGCCTGCGACTTGCCTCCAAGAGGCCTCAAGACGGCCCCAAGACGGTCCCAAGTGCCCTTCGAGCCCTCCGAGAACCCCCCCAAGAGGCCCCCATCCTTCAAACACTTTACGAACATCCATGAACGTTGCCTTCTCGCCTTTTCGCTTCCGATGGGCTCTTGAGGCCTCGAGATGGCCCCAAGAGAGCCCAAGAGAGCCCAAAGCGGGGCCTGAGGCACTAAGGCGGCCCCAAGAGCACTCTACAGTCGGCCCGGATTAGTAGGTCGGCCCTGCCAAATCAAGGGTACCTTTGTGCCCTGTGCCTCGCGACCCGTGCCTCCTGCATTTCTTTGGCAACGTGGCCTTCGGAAGGGTCTTTTGTCCTCTCTCGCGTGTCCTCTCCAATCGAGTCCGCCTGTAAGAGCGGCCCAAGAGGGTCCCAAGACGCCCTGGAACCTCCGACAGGGGGGGCTGAATTTCCTACCCCGCTCTTTCTGAACAGTGGGGCCTCAAACGGCCCCAAGAGGCCCCCCTGACCCCCCATAGAGCCCCAAGGGCCCCCTGGACCCCCCAAAAAGCCTAAAGAGAGCCCCATTAGGGCCCCAAGAGGACCCCAAGAGAGCCCCAAGATGGCGCCAAGACGGCATTACGAGTCCTCGAAGGACCCCTCACCACAACAGATCCCCAAAGCCCAACTTGTCAGTATCCTCATCATCGTCCGCTCCTTCCTGCCCCCCTTCCTGCCTCCTCTCTCCTCCTCTTCATCCTCCTCGTGTCCCATTCCTGTTCCTCCTCGTCCTCCCCTCCTCCTTCTCCTGTTTTCCTCCTCCTCCTCCTCGTCCTCATCCTTCTCCTCCTCCTCCTCCTCCTCCTCCTCCTGCTCTTCGCCCTCGCACCCCCAAGATGGACACAGCAGCAGCACCACCACCAGCAGCAAGAGGCACAACAAGCAGCAGCACCAGCAGCACCACCATCACCGCCACCTCCACCAACACCAGCAGCTGCACGCGAGCTTTAGATACAAACAAAAGCGAAGGCTAAGATCAAGGATGTCCACCAGAATGCTACTCTCATCTGCGCGTCAAGGGCGCCCGATCGTGGATGCAGCCACCTGCGCCAGAGGCGCTTCCCACAGGGAACACCACGGCGCATCTTGCACTGATTTCCATGATACACTTCAGTGCGGGAAACTATTTGTGATCGTTGATTTCCTGGCTCAGGGTGCGGCCCCCCAGTTTTGAAAATTAGCCTGGCGAAAGACCCACCCATACGCATGTGTGAATACCGCAATTGTGAATACCATCTTCGCCCACGCTCCCTATGCACGGCTTCCCGCCGGAGCCCGACGTGCTCTGGGACACGTTCGCGGCCGTCTTCGCGGGCGCCGACGACGACGAGGACGGCGCCCCTCCACGAAACGTGTGAGGGGTGTGCCGAAATGGCCCGAGGCCGCCATGCGAGTTCCGGCCCGGGGTCGCCATGCGAGTTCCGCCACTGGAGCCTTCGGTGGAGCTCCCGTGAGGGGTGCGCCAAAATGGCGCGGGGCCGCCATACGAGTTCCGCCACTGGGACCTTAGGTGGAGCTCCCTATGGGGCCACGAAACACGTGAAGGGTGCGCCAAAATGGCGCGTGGCCGCCATGCGAGCCCCGCCTTGGGGCCTTCGGTGGAGTTCCCTGTGGGGCCACGAACCTTGTGAGGGGTGCGCCAAAATGGGGGGGGGGCTGCCATGCGAGTTCCGCCACTGAGACCTTAGGTGGAGCTCCCTAAGGGGCCACGAACCGTGTGAGGGGTGTGCCGAAATGGCCCGGGGCCGCCATGCGAGTTCTGCCACTGGGACCTTAGGTGGAGCTTCCTGGGGGGCCACGAACCATGTGAGGGGTGCGCCAAAATGGGGCGGGGCCGCCATGCGAGTTCAGCCACTGAGACCTTAGGTGGAGCTCCATGTGGGGCCACGAAACGTGTGAGGGGTGTGCCAAAATTGCGCGGGGCCGCCATGCGAGTTGGAGCTCCCTATGGGTCCACGAAACCGTGTACTGGGTGGGTGAAACGCAGGGAAAAGGGAGGAGGACAGGAGGAAAAGGAGGAGGAGGAGGAGGAGGAACGCGGGGCACCGTCTCTTCAAAACGAAGACCCAACACCACAGGATGGTTGGGAGCAATGTTTGAGACGACGACGAGCATCTGTACGCTTGATCCCCATGACGGCCACTTGTAACGGACCACACCGACACGGGTCAAGGCACATCATACCCAAGAATTCCACGGGCTGTCGCACACGAGCTTTGGATACAAATCAGTGCGAGGGCGAAGATCAAGGATATATGTTGGGATGTACAGTATCAACTGTGCGACGACAAGGGCGACGAATGGTAGTTACAGCCACCTGCGCCAAAAACGCTTGCAACGGGGAACACCACGGCGTATGTTTTACCGGTGTCCATATTTACCTTCGGTGCGGGACGCTATGTGTGATCATTTTTTCGGACAACGGCTGTGCAACTGCGTGCTTCCACCCCGCCATCATTCAGCAACTCCCCTGGCGATCGTTTTTGGATGGGCTGGTGGGGATGTTTTTTCCATCGCGGCCGCAAGCGACGGCGCAACTGGCGTCCGAAGTCCGCCCGGGCTACGAGACAAACCAAATTACCTAAGCGCGCGAACGAACGGCCGCCGAAACAGCCGCCGAGGGACGCCGAGGAGCGACGCCGGGGACTGAAGGCAGAGCTGAAAGAGGGATGGTGGGGACACGCGAAACGTCAAGAATTGACACGCCGAGGTTCTTAAACATTGGCAGCACCACCAAACATGGTTTTCCTTTTAAACAAGAAGTTGGGATCTACAACCCACCCCTCCCCCCTTTTCTGGTTTGATCGCTTCCCCCGGGGGAATACAATTCAAATATGGCCCTGCCCCACCGTACATTTCAATTATGAATACAGATCACACCAACCGAACCTCTTTATTGACACCCGCATCCTTGGCCAGACACACAATGCGCGCGCACTCGTTTAGCAAAACGCATGCCTTGTCAGCAACCAGATTGCACAACATGAAACACACTACGTACGCGAGCGGCGCCCCGCGCGCATGCCAAACTCTTTCGAAAACCGGGCGCCACACGGATTTCAAGATCGAGGCTCCCTGAAACAGGCGTGCAACCATACATACATGTACATATATGCACACTAGAACTAAGCGCACGCTTCGCGCGCGCGCAGCCCAAGCCAAAGTCGCAGGATCGGACGCGGATGGATATCACCCCAGAAGGACCGAGGCTCCGAGCTACTCCGTCTCTTCCTCCTCCTCCTCCTCCTCCTCCTCCTCCTCCTCATCCTCCTCCTCTTCCTCCTCCTCCTCCTCATCATCATCCTATTCATCCTCCTTCTCCCCACTCCCTCATCCATTCATCCGTCCAGTCTCCTTTGCACGGTTCGGCCGTCCCCTTCTTTGCTCCCGCACTTCCCTGATCACCTCAACTCGCCTGGACATCATTTCTGGATGGGCTGGTGGGGAAAAGCGCGCAGGTGTGCCAGGCGCCGTCAGAGCGAAGCAGCAAGCCACGCTCTAAATTAAGCCCCGAGCGCGCAGAAGTGAACTACGCTGCGACTCAGATGGCAAAGAGGACCAGGAAGGGCACCAAGTCCACGTGCAACGCCAAAATGGCGACGAGCGGGAAGCCGGCGAACTCGAGGACCACCGTCGCGTAGTCGAGGGGAACGAAGGGCGGGCGTGCAGGCGCTCCACGGAGAAAGTCCGGATCGCCGGGGGGGAAGCGGAGAGCAGGAGGTCCACGCACACGAGGACGATGAACGGGCGTGCACGAGGGGATGCGTGACGGCGGAAGCGGCCACGGCAGGGGAGCAGGAGCAACGCCAGGGCACCACACCAGCGGCGAGGCGACGAGACGTTGAAAGGCCACACCCAGGACGGGAAGCGGCGGCGCCAAGCCAGGGGAGCAGGTCGACCCTGAAAGCGGCGTGGGGGAGAACCGAACGTCCGTCGACCCCGAGTGGGCGGGGGCGGCGACCACGGGCGACTCGCAGGCCCGAGAGCCCAGGGGCACCCCGAATGGAAGGGGCAGGCAGGCCATCCTCAGAGCGACCATAGTGGCCAGAAGAGGGGGGAAAGTTGAAGCCCGGCGGCCAGACGGTGGCCAGGGCGCGAAAGGCCGAAGAAACCCAGAGGCCTCACGCGCCAGAGCGGTGCCGCCGGCGCCAGCTGCGACGACCCAGAGTGTCGTCGATGCCCAGGGGGGGGGGTACTGGCGGCAGCAAAATGGTGCGGGTGGCTGCGAGGCGTGCCCGCGGCGGGTGCGGGGCACGCGGGGGCAGCATGCGCAGCCCCGGCAACCAAGCCCCAGCCGGCCCCGTGGTCTCGCGCAGGAGACGACGGGGGGGGCCGAGGGGACCCGCGGCGACGCGGGGGCGGGCGCCAGGGGTGGGCGACAAGGCGCCGGAGGTGCCCGTGTGAGCAAGCAGGGGGGCCAGGGGAGGGCCAGCACCCCCACCGGGCGCTGGCGGGGCGGTATCAGGCACGAGGCCGTTAGGGGAGGGAGACGGCGGCAGACAGCCGCGTGGTCGGTGGTGGGAGACCGAGGGAGGCGACTGACAGCCGCGGTGGAACGATGGCAGAGGATGCGGGGGGCAGGGAGTCGGTGGGAAGCGACTGACCGTCGCAGAGTAAAGCAGCTGTGAAGTGTCCGCCTTGCACGTAGGCAGTAAGTGCCGGAAAGGGAGTTGGTGGGGAGCGACTGACAGTCGCAATGTAGAATGGATGACGTGGGCGGGGAGTGCAGGGGAGGGGAGTCGGTGGGGAGCGACTGACAGTCGCAGTGTAGATTGGAAGCGAGCCCGATGGGCAGGTGAGGTGAGAAGCGACTGACAGTCGCAGAGTAGTGTGGAGGTGACCAGTGGGCAGGGGAGGGGGGCGCGACTAACAGTCGCGAAGTGTGAGTGTGCAATGTGCTGAGTCAGGGCGGTCAAATATGTCGCCGCAAAGGAACTACTAGCAGTACGGGTCACTCCGCGGAGGAGGGGACCAAAGCCCTTGGGACAGCGCCTAAGGCAGGCCAGGGGGGGCTGCAGTCGTCCAGGAGGCGAGAGGCCGCAAAGGGGGGCCAGGAGCAAGGGTCTCCTGGGGGCCAGGGGCGAGCCAGCAACCCCAGATAGGCGTGCCCGAGGCGGCATGAGGCGCGAAGGCAAAATGGCGCGCCGTGGGGCCCCGCCTGGGGCCTGGGGCTGGCCCCGGTGATAGGAAGGCCATCCGTGGAGTGTCAGGGTCAGCTTTTTCGCTGGGTGCACGGCGTTTGGCACCGGAAGGCCGTCGGCAGCGACCGCGGAGCGTGAGGCGGGCGCCTCCGTCGGAGCAGCCGGAACGTGCCCTGGGGGAGGGCGAGCGCCCGCTGTCGCGGATGGGGCCCCGAGAGGACAGGTGTGTGCGTGTGTGGGAGGATTCCTAGGGGTACGCCCAGGGCTGGTGGGAGCTCGTGGCCCGTCTGGAATCCCCTGGACTTGCCCGACGAGAGGCTCCGTCCTCCCATTGCCCCTTGCCTTTGCCTTTAACCAGGGCGCCTTTACCCTTGCTGGTGGGGAAACGCGGAGCGTCTAGAATTTCTACGATGAGGGCAACGGATCCTGGACACTGATGTTTCCCTTTCGACCAGCTGTCCATCCCAAAGAATTGTTTGACGGCCCCAGGGGCCCAGGAAGGGCCCCAGGAGGCCGCCTGAGAGCGAGGAACCTGAGGACCCCTTTCCCCCAGGACCCCTGGCAGGTCGGTTGGTGGGGGGCCCCGTGCCGCTGGGCGGTGCCGGGTCTTCCCTCTAACCTTCGTTGCTGGAAGGCCCAGCCTTGTCTCACGAAGTTTCCAATCCAAACCAATGCAATGCAATGCAATCCAATCCAATCCAATCCTCCCCCTCCTCCTCCTCCTCCTCCGTCTCCTCCTCCTCCTCCTCCTCCTCCTCCTCCTCCTCCTCCTCCTCCTCCTCCTCCTCCTCCTCCTCCGTCTCCTCCTCTACCTCCACTTTGGTGAGGAGAAGGCGGGTGGTCTGGGCGACGGGGAAGGTGCCGAAGGCCCAAGCGCCAGGGGCCAGCTGGTGCCGCCAGAGGGGGCCAGGAGGGGGCACACAGGGAGGAGGACCCAGAGCGAGGATCCATGGGGAGTCCAGGGGCAGGATCGGGGAGGGGACCCAGGGTGGATATCCAGGGGAGGGAGGGGCACCAGGGGGCGGGACCAGGTCCACTGGGAGAGGGTGACCACAGGTTGAAGTCATACGCTCAAGAGCCTTTGAAAGAGGGTTGAATCCAAATGGCGGCAAAACGGTAGGACGGGGCAACGTCACCGGAGTGCACGAAAAAGTGCAGGACTTAAGTGATCTGACCACACAAGTGATATGGCCACCTATTTAAAGCTAGTGCCCCAACCAAAACGGGGAGAGGACATGGGTTCTCCCCCGCCCCCGCCCCCCCCCCCAATAACTTCTGTCAGGAGGGGGCGGGCGGGGAAGGGCGGGGCGGGGGAGGGGCACGGGCATGGACGGTGAACTCCATGCAAGGCTGGGCGCTATGCGACCACCAGCGGCCGTGAGCAGCACAATAGTCTGCTAGCAACACAACGTGCCTACCAAAACCACATCATGCATGCGAACAATGTCAACACGCGTATGCGCAACCGTTTGCCTGGCTTTGCCAGTACCGCGATCGTCTGAAGCCACCAGCGCCTGCGAGCACCGCAACAGCCCGCGAGCACCACAACGCGCTTGCGAGCAACAACATAATGCCTGGCCCTGCCAGTACAACAATAGCCAGCCAACCTTACTATATGCCTTTGAGCACAACGAAAGCCTGCGAGCAATCAAGCGTGCGCACGAGCACAACAGTGTGTCTGCGAGCATAAGCAGCAAAGAACACGCATACACAAAAGCGTGCTGGATCCTGCCATTAATACATCGGGCACACTGAACACCCCACACACCATGCCCACACCGTGCCCATGGAGCACCCCGAACGCCTGCGAACGCCACACCGTGCCAACGAGCAACGCAGCGCGCTTGCGAACAATGCTACTTGTAAACGAAAAAAACATTCCGACACTGCCAGCTGTATGCGCAGCAGCATGCTGGCCCCTGCCAGTGCCACAATGAGTGGCGATCGCCGCAATAGGTCTGCGAGCGCACACAGCGAGCCTGTGAGTACCGCAGAAACCTGCGAACACCCCAACATGCCTGCGAGCATCGCAGTGTGACTGCCAGCGCCCCAATCTGCTTGTGAGAATCACATAGGCCCGCGAGCACCACAGCATGCCTGTGCACAGCGCAAGCTGATCGCGACCGCCAATGCATGGCATTACTTGGCATTGCTTGTCATTGGGTGGCATTGCTTGGCATTGCCAGGGACCCCAGGGAAACTCCGAGGAGCCCAAGCAAGAAGCCAAAACCAATGAACCCGAAGAACCCTGAGACCTCCCCCGGGAAAGAGGAGGCTCCCACGAGGCCGGCCGCGAGGCCTCCACAGGCCCCCAAGAAGCTTCGCAACAGACGCGAAGGAAGAGGATAAATCAAGTCTCAGTTCGGTGTCAGGCAACGGTTCGTACCACGGTGAGGCGGTCAAGGCGACAACACCGCCGATAATCAAAGCTCGCAGAGCGGCTGTCTTTCAAGAAGACACCAATACCCCCTCTCCCTCCTTCCGCCCATCCTTGCGTGCGCTCTCGTTCGGTTCCTCAATGCCACCCTCATTCCCTCCCTCCCTCTCCCTCCCTCCCTCCCCCCCAATCCATGCAACCACCCTTCCCTCCATTGCACCTTCCCTCCACGCCATCCACCCATCCATCCCTCCGTCCCTGCACTCGCTCCTCCCTCAGCCCCGATCCCTCCCCATTTCTCCCCCACCCACTGTCTCGTCCCTCCACCTCCAGCCTAGTCGATCACGCCCCCCCCCCTTCCCCCCCCCCTCCTTCCCCCCTGGCCAGCCCAGCCCACAGAGCGGCGGCGGATCAGCCCCTCTCGGCAAGAGCCCCGGCCGCGCCTGTCGTAGGTTGCCAGCGAGCTGCCCCCCGGCGGCCGCATCGGCGGCATGCTGGACACTGGGACGCCGCAGCCGCCGCAGCCGCCGGCGTCGCGGCTCGGGATGGCGGGCTGCGCGGCAGGGGAGGGGGGGGCGGCTGGCGTTGGGGCAAAACGCTCCGCCGCCACCGACGCGCGCCCGTCCCCTGTCTCGCCCGTTACCCGTCCCGCACCCCCACCTTCCTCCCATCCCCGTGCGCCACGAGCGATATGACGCACAGACGCTCGGCCGCCTTGCGGCGCGCCGTCGGACACAAGCGGCCTCACAGGACAGTCGCGAGCGAAAGGGGGGATCGCCGGGGCTGTCAGAAACACCCACCTCAGCCCGCATCACTGAATACGACGGCCACTTGCCAGGAAAGGTGTATACGCCGACCCTGGGCCTGGCCAAGATGGATGGACATGGATAATTGGCGTCCTCGATTCCGCCTGTCCCGAGAGAAAAAGTGTCCATCACCACCACCAGGCCTCGCAAGTAGTTTCTGGGCCCAGGTCATTGCATTGTTGAAATGCCTCCCCCACCCCGGACGCGAGCCGATGGGTTTGTGGAGCCCTGGTGGTGGATACTCTGGATGTTTTCCCACTGCGCCCACGAATATTGTCCTTCCTCCTGCATCAGCATCATCATCATCATCATCATCATCATCATCATCATCATCATCATCATCATCATCATCATCATCATCATCATCATCATCATCATCATCATCATCATCATCATCATCATCATCATCATCATCATCATCATCATCATCATCATCATCATCATCATCATCATCATCATCATCATCATCATCATAATCATCATCATCATCATCATCATCATCATCATCATCATCATCATCATTATCATCATCATCATCATCAGCATCATCATCATCATCAGCATCATCATCATCATCAGCATCATCATCATCATCAGCAGCATCAGCATCAGCATCAGCATCAGCATCAGCATCAGCATCATCATCACCATTATCATCCCCATCATCATCCCCATCATCATCCTCATCAGGATCATCATCATCATCATCATCATCATCATCATCATCATCATCAGCATCAGTATCAGCATCAGCATCATCAGCATCAGCATCAGCATCAGCATCAGCATCATCATCATCATCATCATCATCATCATCACCATCATCATCATCAGAATCAGTATCAGCATCAGCATCAGCATCATCAGCATCAGCATCAGCATCAGCATCAGCATCAGCATCATCATCATCATCATCATCATCATCATCATCATCATCATCACCATCGACATCGTCATCACCATCCTCATCCTCCTCGAAATCCGCTCATCATCCCGAAGATTGGGGCAGAGCGGGAGGGGATGAGAGGCGGGAGGGGAAGGATCCCTTCCTGCGGGAGGGAGGGGAGGGAGAGCTGAGGGGAGGGGGATCAGAGAGGGCGGAGGCAACGAGTCCCCCTGGGGGCTCGCTCCAGTGGGGGCCTCTGGAAATCGAGAGCGGCGGAGCGAAACACCCAAAAACTCAGCATGCCGACGATGAGGGGTGATCGGCGCAATGGCGGGTATCAAGCGGCCGCCACTCGGCCGTTCGAGCCTTGACGCAAGCGTATTGCGGAGTCACGGTCCAGTGATCCACGCCCGGGTGCCGTGCAGCCAGTGCATCCCACTGTGTTTCACGCGTTGGGTGCTTCACTTTCGGTTGATTTACTTTCCTGCTGCACTCCATCACGCTTTACGCTCGGGTGCTTTAAAATCCTGCTAGTAACCACAGATTGTCACGCTCAAGTGCTTCGCGCTCCGGTAATTTACAATCCTGCTGCGCTCCAATGTACGTCGCGTGATGGCTGAACATACGCCTGCAGCCACGCCAGAAAATTTCGCACACAAGCCACAAGCTGGACAGCTCGGGCCTCCTCTGGGAGGGGATCCCTATGGGACGTGAACCCTGAGGCAAAAGGTGAAAACTGAGGAGGAAAGGAGGGAAAGGGGCGAAGGAGGACGAGAGGAGGAAACAACCGCGGATACCGCTCCGCGCGGGGCCGCGGGAACGCCCCATGAATGCGACGAAGGCGGGGCCGTGGCACATCAAATGAGGTAATCCTTGAAATGCCGGGAATGTGGACTTACGGATGATCAGTGTCAGCTGCCATGCCTGTTCGAAATCCTTGGGCCGCCGTACTTCTCATCCCATGTGTCCAAATATTCCAGGAGCCACGCTGGCATCCCTGGCCACTCATGGTGATCGGAACCTTCAGTTTGGGAAGAACCCAAGATACGCAAAACAAGAAATCCGCTGCCCGTCAGGAGGGCGATCACAATATCGGCACCCACACCAAACCACACACGCGCACAGCTCAAATGCGTTAAAATGGTTCGCGCCGCGATGGGGGAAACCCAATGGCAATCCAAACGGTCGCAGCTGATACCGTGCAACGCGGCCACCCGAATGTCACCAAGACCTGATAAAGAGTGGCGAAGACGAAGAGGAGGAGGAGGAGGAGGAGGAGGAGGAGGAAAGCGGGAAACACTGAGCAAACCACAGGCCAGCGCCAAACGACTCCCGTGAGTCTGGGCACTCCTAAAGTGGCCGCACACACAGTGGCCACTCATCAGAAAACGAGAAGGCGAACAAGCCAAAGGAAGCGAAGCACAGATGGAGGGGGAGGAGAGGGGTGAAAAGGAGGGGAAAAAGGGGAAAGGGGCAGAGGAGAAGGAGCAAATCGCAACCCTTATGGTTGTCCGGCGAACGCCGGGAACTGTCGAGGATACCGCGCGTGCGAGGCCACCAGCACAAGAGAGAGGAAAAAACTACAATGGCCCCCAGGCTCGGGGAGACAAAAGTGGCGAAGGAGTACATTGCACCACAACTGTTGTGGTCAGCCGAGAGGCCTCTCGAGCTCAGACGGCAACAATGCTGGCTCTATGCTGCCATGCAACATATTGGATGCGTAAACTTAGTCGCGCAACTGCCTATCTTGCGACCTAATGCCTCCGAGAAGTGTCCTCCCAAGCTCAGGCGCCGCGCATTATTTTGCGACCTAATGCCTCCGAAGAGTGTCCTCCCAAGCCCAGGCGCCGCGCAATAATTTGCGACCTAGTGCATCCGAAAAGTGTCCTCCCAAGCTCAGGCGAAGGGCAAGGTTCCAACATGCAGGACAGAAACGCATCGAACAAAATGTTATGGAGCACAAGTCGCACGGACAATGCCGGGATGGGCGATTCAGCCGGCGCCATCTCGAGACAGCCTCAGTCGCTGCTGCGGGCCAAGTTGGCGACGTGCTCGGTCAGAGGGGCGCAGGGGGCCGCGCCGTCTGCCATCGCCTGCGGCCAAACGCCCGCGGCGGAGGCCTGCCCGTGTCGAGCTGCGCTGTTGGCTCTGAAAGTCGCGCGCAAACCGAATGCACGGAGGGCAAACGTGCGCGGCGGCGCCCCGTCCAACAGTAGGAACTCGCCCAACCTCGATGCAGGGGCACCCCTCTGGAGGCACAGGCGTGCACGGTAGAGCCGCGTCGCGACGGGGCAGCAGGCGTAGCGTCAGAGGTCGCAATGCCCATGTTGACAGCCGAAGAAGCACGGCGACGCAGACGAGTGCTTTGAGCACAGCTGACCACACACAGGGCGGCACCACTGGCCCAAGGCGGCGGAGTGCAGCTTCGAAGCGTTGCAACTGGCGCCCCAGCAGAATGAGCAAGGGCAACCGGTCCAGTCTGTGGCGCAGGTGTCGGAATAGACCCTGCGTGTCACGAGCGCATAGCAATTATCCGCATCGGCGTTGCCATCGCTGCTTCGGACTGGGGGAAGTGGACGTGCCTTGCAGCAGCACGTCCACGGAGAGCCCCTGGGTCGTCGCCAACGTTTCGAGCCGGCGCTGCGACTCGAGGACCGCGCTGATGAAATTGCCGTCGAACCAGCGGGCCCAGGTGGAAGTGCGCTGCAAGTGGTCCGAGGAGGAACGGGCACGTTGAAGACGCCGAGCACGACAGATAATACGCAGGCCGCCATTGGTACTGTTTTCCCAGCGGGAGACAAGGCATTTGGCCCCCCTGCGCCAGGGCCTCCGCACTGGGGAGCTCAGAAGCGAATCCCAAGCTCTGGAAGTGCTGCAGGCGACCTGGGGTGGCCCAGCCCCGGGCTCCAGGGAAGAGAGTCGCGAGGAGCCGTTGCTCTGTCTGCGGCTAGTGCGGGGGTAAGCGTGTCAGTGCAGTTGTTTTCAGCAAAGACCGCGCGGCAGTCCAACTGCGGGTGCGTCCCAGGGCCCTAGGACGAGGGCCAAAACAGCGGCGGGCAGCGTGCATGCCACAAAACAAGACAAGCGTGTACAACATACACACATGGTGGCACGGGCGGCAGAGGGGCAGGGGAGTGCACTCTTCACACTGGGTGAGTACAATGCTGCCCCGATGCCGCCCCCTCTGAAAGGGCAACGCTGCACGCAATTATAATGCATATCAGCCCACGGGCCGAAACACCTCAAGCAGATGCGGCCTGAGGCTCGAAATATAAATATGAATGTCTAGATTCACCAATCCAGACTGTCAACTCAAAATATATGCATGAGACACCTCAAGCAAGGTGCGGCCTGAGGCTCAAAATATAAATACAAGAATATGAATATCTGGATACACTACTCCAGACGATCAACTCAAAGGATATGCATACATCACCGTAGCCCTCACTAGGTCCATCAGCAGCTGCAATCAGGACCTCACGGGCTCGCAGGCCCTGGAACGGCGACCCGACGCTGGGCCTTCCGCTCCTTGGCTCGCTCACGCTGTCCGCGGCGCAGCCGCAGACGGTGTGCCTCCTCATCCTCTTGCTCAGCAGTAGGCACCATGCTGAACAGGCCGTGGCGGAGGAACTGCGATAGTACCTCGTTAGGCTGCACGGCTTTTGTCAACACATCCGCTAGCATGTGGCTATTAGGCAGCCACTTGAACTTGATGGCCTCCTGCTCTATCAAATCCTTGGCCACCAGCAAGTCAATGAG
Organism: Prorocentrum cordatum; assembly: GCA_963575745.1. Taxonomy (NCBI): domain Eukaryota; class Dinophyceae; order Prorocentrales; family Prorocentraceae; genus Prorocentrum; species Prorocentrum cordatum. The sequence goes on from CAUYUJ010016793.1 coordinate 453,239, forward strand.
GGTCTGCCGAGACACCGGCATCGACCCGATCTTGGACGTGTGATCGTAGAGCGACTTCGCATCCGTCACGAGCGCCCCTGGAACCTTCAGCGCCAGCCTCCAGTCCCCTTGCAAGGGCGGCTCCCCGTACAAGATTGCCTCAATCAGCAGCCTGAGGTAAAGCTGCCGATCCAAAGCCACGGACATAGCCGCAGATTCTGCGGCCATCGTAGATCCAACAACTCGTGTAATAGTACTGCTCTGAAACTCCACTAGACAGCATACGGTTAGCTCCTTCAAAACTCGGGTGTCCGTAATCATACTCATGAACCCCATCTGGCTCTTACAGCCGGGTTCCTTCGCAAACGAAGCGTCCATAAGCGTGAGCACCTGCAAGCGCTCGATGTCCACACGGCGGATCCGGAGAGTCGCAAGACCTCTCTTGTCGTAGTCCTGAAGCCGGTCGATGATGTCATTGAGCACTCGCAGGTGCAGCAACCTTCGACCTTTCGGATCCTTCTGTGCGAGCGCCGAGACACTATACGCGAGTTGTGGCACCACGCGTGCGACAGGCCACCGCACCTTCTGGAGCAAGCTCCGGTAGTCGTGGTGCTCCTCGGGAGTCATCTCCCGCTCCTCGTTGTCACCCCTTGCAAGGGGGTGCTTCGTCAGCTTGCCGATGTACTCGTGCATGCTGATCTCGATGTGATCAGGGTGGCGCCACCACTCCTCACCGAGATAGGCGATTGCCTCCTTGTCGTTGCCCTTCTTCCAGTGCTTGATGTTGAAACGACTGTTGATGTTCGCCTTCACCTCCTGGTACTGGGGATCGTGTGGGTCTCCAAACAGCATGCCGTCATCGACGTGCAAGGTCAACATAGCGATCAACTTGTCTTTCATTCGATAAACGAAGACAGCTCGAGCACAGCGCAGCTCCACGAAACCGACCTCGTCCGTCAACACCTGGCGGGCTCGGAGATACCACAACCGAGGCGCCTCAGTCAGACCGTACGCCCCTTTCAGCAAGCGCAGCAACGCATAAGGCCGCACGGCTGGCCATCCAGCACCGTCGACGGCTGGAAGCCCGTCCTTAGGAGCCCTCACATACAGCTCCCGTTCCAGCTTCAGCCCGGACAGGAACGCAGTCGCTACGTCGAAACATTCGAATGTCCAATCCATCGCCATTGTGATAGACGCACACACCAGCACAGCCAAAGGGGAAGTAGTAGGCGAATCCGTCCTGAATAGACCAAGCTGCGGATCGAGATGGCCAGGGATGATCAAGCGAGACTTCGCCTCCAGCTCCAGCCCTCGCCCCCGGTTCGTGCGAACCGAACGCATGGGCACCGAGATGATCTTGTCCTTCGGGATGCTCTTCTCCTCCTCCTCGGTGACCAGCTCGACCGTGTTGTTGGCGATCCATTGCCGCCACTCGGCGGCATCGGCCTCGTCGAACTTAGCCTTCTCGTGCTGGTTGAAGTGACGTGGGTCTAGCTCCTTCGCGTTCTGCTTCATCACGAGTGCGAACACGTCGTGCTCGTACCTGGCCTCCTGCAGCCATGCGTCATACACAGATGACACGTTGATCCATTCTTCGTAAGTCATCGGCTGTCGTACAAGCCCCTCCGGAGTGTCCAAATAGTACACCCCTTGTGCATGAGCGTCCGGCTTGTCGTGGTAGAAAAGCGTGAGACCAACCCAGCTGTCCTCCGTGCGCTCGTTGGTACGGTTCGCGCCGTCGTCCTTGTAGGCACACTGGCCCGTAGCGGAGAGCATCACCGAGAGGCGATTGCACTCCCGGTGGCGGTCGTGATCATAGAGTCTCCGCCGTGGCTCTCGGTGTACACGTACTCCTCGTACGACCTTCTGAACGAGCGTGGAGACACCATCCAAGGCATTCTGGTCGAACCACTCCTGAGGCCCCGAGTGCACAACGGCGTTCATGGCCACTTCGCGGAGGGCCGGCAAACCACTCGTAGGAGCAGCCTGCAGACGCGTCTTCTTGATGCAAATCGGCACGTCATCTACCAGGAACTTCCGTTTTCGCTCAAGCTCGAAATCGTCTCTGGGAATCGGCGGCACCGAAGGGCCGCCAGAGCCCGATGCTCCCGGAGAGGCCTTCGGGTACACCTCAGAGGATATCCGCCCTGGAGGGGAACGAGAACGTTCCCTCTTCGGAGGGGGAAGCTGCGGCAGCTGCTGCTGCTCAGGCGGCTCCTCCTCCTTGGCCTGTGCCTCAATGGCGCCCAGGGCCCTCAGGTCCACACGAGGCTGCCTGGACCCCTCGAGCTCCCCATGTCGGTCACGCTCCTTCTTCAAGAACGTCTTCTTCACCTTCTGAACCTTCACCTTGGGCGTGACGTCCACGATATCGTGGTAAGCGCGGTCATCTCGCTGCTGTGTCAGTCGCACGTCCGTCTGGATGGACTCCGCAGCTGCGGCCTCCTGGGAGGAGGCGTGCCGGAGCTGCTCACGAGCAACAAGTAGCACGTGACCACGCCAGGATACGTAGTAACGGCTGTTGGACTCCTTCGCGATCACAGTCGCAGGACCCCGCCATCTTTCAGGATCTTGCCGACGACGTCCCTTGAACGGATTCGGTGCCCAGAAATACACCCTCGATCCTGGGCACAGATCACCGACGACCGTCGGCGCCTGTCGTAGCAACGCCCTCCGCACCTTGTCCGTCGCGTCGCGCTCCAGCAACATCATCTTTGCTGCGGTGCGGATTTGGGACGAACGCCAAGCTATGCCCTTGGCGCCGAGGACCGACATGAGAACCTCATCGTCGTCCCTGTTAGTCACCTCCGTAAAGTTCAAGATCCGCCCGAAGACAGCCTGCTCCGGGGTCAATCCATTGCGGCTGATCGTGGAGTTTTTCGCATTGATGATGGCAGCCAGGGCCACAGTAGACATCGACTTGCCCTGGACGTGGAACTCGTGCACCACCTTGCCCCAGATAGTGCCGAGCAATCCTCCGTGGCGCTCGGCCAGGCCATGCTGCCATGCTGCATGAGCTCCCGTCGTCTTCGTATTAATGCCGAACTGCTCCATCAACGCGTTGAAGTAGCCCTCGAACTCGCCGCCCTGATCGATCACGATGTTTTCTGGCACGCCGTAATGCTTGAACCACTCGTTCATGATCTGGCGTGCTACGTGCTTGGCCGTCCTATTCTTGAGAAGGCAGGCGCAGTGCCATCCCGTACCAGCATCCACCATGCTGAGGACCACCAGCTGCTCCTTGGCCGCGTCCCGTAGGTACTTCACGTCGATCACAACCGTCACATTGAAGCCGAATGGTCGCACATCCGCCGTCCCTTGCACCGGACGGGGCGGCGCCTCCGACTCAGCACAAGTCGGACACTGCCAATGCTTCGCGTATGCCAACGCGTTGGGTGTGCACCGCCGAGACGCAGCATCTTGATGAACGTCGGTCGGCTGGGGTGTCCAAGACCGCGATGGGCCTTGCGCACAGCACGTCGCGTACTTCGCGGAATCTTCATCATGATGTCCTGCCGCACCACCTCTGGAAGCTCCATTTCTGACCAGGAGGCTGCAACCTCCTCCTCCTCCGCAGGGTGCTGCATGGACTCCTCCTTCACCGTCTTCTGCAGTGCCTCGCGAATCTCTGCTCGAACCTCCTGCGGTGTTTTGCCCCACTCAGGTCTCTCCGAAACGTCCCTGGGAACCTCTCCATGACCATGCTCCGCGGGCTCGGGTCCATAACTCCTGGGCTCCTCCGTGGGGTCAGGGAGTTGTGCTGCAGGAAAACTCGAGTTCTCGAACTGCCAGGCCAAATGATCCGCGGCACCGCTCATCACAGCCGTGCCGAACTCCTCTGCGCAGCTCCCGCGCACGGCCGTGCAAACCCCAGGGTTCGCCAACACTCTCGTGGTGTCCTTGAGGCAGATTGCGTCCTCGAATGCTGGGTTCGACTTCGTTGCACTCACGGGTGGCTGGCTCCAGATTGTCGATTGCGCGTGGTCCATTACCATGGCTGCGCGTCCCCTTGCAGCTTGCCACTGCATCACCTCGTCCGTGAACGAGAGCAACATGCGGTACTCGGTCCGCTCTCGGCGTTGCCGGCGCACTCGCATAGGCCTTCGCTGGTCGACACTCTGCATCCGACTCCATGCCGTAGGAGGTGGGGACAAAGCCACGAAGTCTGGGTCAACTGCGACCAGGTACGCCCGTGCCTCGTTCCTGCCCTGGACCGTCAGGAGGTCGAACTCTGGCGCTGCGATGGGCTGGTGGGCGTCCCATCCCATGCTCGCCGCCAGGATCGTGAGTTGGCAAGCCCATGCGAAGACCTCTACGATCCTCCAGGGCCCCGGCCGCCGCCGGGTCTCCTTCTGAAAGGGCAGTGCACGTTCCTCCTGGTAGTACCTGAGGGCGTCCTGCTCCTGCTGATCAGCCCGAAGCTTCCTGTTCGCCATTTCCTCGGTCATCAGAACCTCCAGCTCCTTCAGGTTGCTCCGGACGTGCCTGCGAGCACCTTTCGTCATGAAAACCTCGTTGTCCGCGTTCTCCATGAAAACCTCCTCGTCACTCGATGCCGTCTCCGCGGACTCTGGGTCGCTGGTGTGATAGTGGGATGTGCTCAGCTCTGAGTCGCCTGCGTCCTGGCCGTCGTTGCTGTCAGAATCGTGCGAGTCCTCCTCCTCGACGGTCTCAGCGACGCTGCGCTCATCCTTCTCCTCGTGACTCGCAGTTCCGCTGAACATCTCGTCTGCGAGCTCGTCCTGCTCCTCGGACTGTCCGACGGGGAAGGCACTCGTGACCGGTGCCGGGAAATCCAGCAATGACACGCACGGATGCCCGGACGCAGCCGGGACCAACGGCTTGGTCACACCATTCGCCGTGAAAGTACCGTTCCTGAAGCTGATTGCTGCGTCCCACTCTGCCATCTCATCAGGGCCGATGAGACCTGGCACCTCGGCATCGACCTCGGAGATCACAACTTCGCCCTGCGTACCGTTGATGCCGACTGTGTAGCACCACGCACGCTCTGACAAGAGCGGCACGCCTGGGCCGAACTTGAAGTACTCGCGCTGATTGATGCTGTGGTACGGCACGCCCATGGCATCCAAAGTCTTCTGCAGCTCGACATGCCACGGACGTCCACCGACAGCCCGCTTGCAGCCCGTGTCAATCATAGCCAGCCCCGCGGGCAAGACAACAAGCATGACGGACTGCTCATCTACCACCTTGCGGGGGCACTCCTCTCGGGTGGTGACCATGTGGGCCGCAGATCCCCCTTTTGCTGCCCAAGGGTCTGCGCCCTTTGCTGCCCAGGGGTCCGCGCCCCCTTTGACGGCAACATCCTCCCCAGTCGGGGCGGCAGACGTTAGTCCTGGCACAGCTCCGTCTGGGGTGTTCTTGAAGGTTCCCCTTCATCCTTCTTGGGCTTCTCCAGCGTGTAATGAATCACCGACTTCAGCGAACACTTCTTGCACTTCGCGAAGATCACGGTGCCGTTTGACTGCCACTTCAACTCGCCCACAGGATGAACACATTCAGCCTGCTGCTGCATGAGCTCTGGGTCGAACTTCGCCTTCGGGCCTGGAACCAGCCTCTCGCCGTCGAACTGCGAGTCGTACATGGCTCGATGCATCTGCTGCTTCTCCAGGTCACTCTGCGTGGCACCGACACTCATGACGTAGCTCCGTCCAGAGGCGGTGACTACACGCGGGACTCCAGATGCAGCTGAAGATGCCGTCGCAGCGGCAGGGGCACCTGAGCTCGCGGCTCCTGGAGGCGCTGGAAGGTGGACACGCCGTCGTATTGCCTCCATGTTCTTCCACACGCTTCCGACTCCCTGCTGCTCAGGAGATGTGGGCAGGGCACGCTCTGGCAGAGGTGCCTGCTCACGTCGCTTCTGTAGGCCGTCGTAGACCTCGCATGGGTTCAATCGGGCGTGCATCTCCATCTCCTGTTTCTCTATCAGCGCGAGGCGATCCAGCAACTCAGCTTTATCACGCTGCAAAACCTCTAGTCGCTTCTTTTCCTCGCTCTTTCTCACTTCCTCGGAGGCTCCTGCCATGACCCAGTCCTCTTCCTTAGGGACAGCGGCGGCCTCCCCAGTCGGAGCGGCAGACGTTAGTCCAGGCACAGCTCCGTCTGGGGATTCTTTGGTCTTCGATGCTCCCTTTGCCGACGCCTCCACCACGTATACGGGATGGGCCCTCGCAGGGCCGCTGGATAAGGAGAAATCTGGCTTCTCGCAGCGGCGCGTGTAGAGATTGAGGCGCACGATGCGATCGTTCTTAGTGATGAAGTGGATGGTTGCCGGCGGCGTCAGGCAATCCCTGAAGATATCCTGACGCGGATACCAGCTGCAGAAGATCTCGTCCATCTCCTCTGGCGTGAACGGCACCTCCTTATCCTCACGCCGCTGGTCGTTGTCGTCCTCGGTGGCCTCAGGATCCTCGCTGGCCTCGTCCTCGTTCTTCACCTCCTTGCTGCTTCTTGCCTTCTTTCTCTCTTTCTTCTCTTCTTTGCTGCTCCTCGCCTTCTTCTTCTTCTCTTTCTTTTCTTCCTTTTCTTCCTTCTCACCGCGGTCTTCTGGTGGACTCCGCTTCTCTTTCTTCACACCGCGGCCTTCTGGTGTACTCCGCGACCTTGAACGCGAGGAAGCCTCCGCCTCGGGCGGAGGAGGGGCACGAGGCTCGCGAAGAACAGCTCCCCGATCACGCTGGCGGTCGTCACGACGATCTCGATGATGATCTTCACGCTGCTTGGTGTCACGACTCCCGCCTTCACCGCGCCGATCGTCACGGGGCTTGGTATCACGATTGCCGCCCATCACGATCTTGAATATAGTTGCCGTGATCTCGTCGAGATCCACCTCAGCCGCCGTACAAGGCCTCGATGTGGTCAGCTGCAGGCGCACGAGCCGACCCTGGACGAAGTCGAGGCTCTCGAAGCGGCCTTGCTTGAAGAAGATAGGCTTCTTGTTCGTCACGCGCTCCACGATGTGATGGACCGTGGCAAGGTCAGGAAACTCCAACTCCACGCTGTGCCCCTTTGCGTGGGTGTTGGCCAGAATGCGATGGCAACGCACGACAGCATCCTCGTCCTCCTGATCCTCCCCGCGCCTGGCACGGGCGCGCGCGCGTTCATCACTGCTCTGTGCGGCCCCTGGGCCGTCGTCGGCGTCCTGGCGTAGGCTCGGCGCAGGCATGCTTTTGGGCCTGGGGTGCATAATGATCCGCTCTGGCGCGTCCGCTCGACCCTCCACTGGATGCCTCTGGGCAGGCACCGACTGGGGAGCACGGCGCCATGGAGCGCGGCCACGACGCTCCTCGGCACTGCCTGCCATGCCAACCCAGTGGACGATCGGTCCATGCACCTGCCTAGGCGCCGGCGGCTTCACAGAGGTCCGCTGGTTGGGCGACGCTGGCTGGCCATTCTTAGGCCCGATCTTGTTGTACGGCTCGCGCTCGCCACTCTTCACCTTGAGGCGCTCCGGGTCGCCACGCCAGTGGCCGGGCTGATCGCAGTCAGCACACCGGCTGTTAGCCTTGCGCTGGTCTGTCGGCTTCCGACCAGCCTGGAAGGAGCCGCTAGCGTTGATCTTCTTGGGGCCCCGCTGCCGAGGAGCAACGAACCCGCGCTTCTGACGCTGTACCGCCGTCTTCTGCTTGGCCCTCCAGCCGGCCAAGAACGCTTCCTGAAGATCCTCCGGTGCCTCGTACTCCTCGTCGTCAGGCCCGTCGTTGTCCGACACCAGCTCCTCGTCGACCTCAGCGCCGTCCTCGAAGAGGGTGCCCTCGGCCCCTCCATGGTCTCCATCGTCCTGGTCGTCTGCTTCATCTTCGTCATGCTGCGCCTCCTCGAGGTCGCCGCGGTGTTCATCGTAGTCTTCGCCGTTCTCTACCTCGTGTACGTGCTGGCCAGGGCGTCCTCGCAGCACGCATGGCCTACGAGCCATGGGAGGGTGCGGATAGCGACCGCCCGAACTCCCAGAGGAGCGCCCGTGCTCACGCTGCGCCGCAAACGGCGAGCGGCGAGGGAGCACTGAGCGCTTCTCGGTGTCGTGCACCTTCGAATAGGCTGCCTTCAGCACAACCTCCATCCGCTTCGAGTCGTAGATGCCGCCACAGTTGAAGAGCACCTGCGCTCGCTCCTTCTGCGACAGTCCAGCGCCACGAAGCATCTTGCTTGCCAATGCGCGATCGCTGATCGCTGATGTGGGATCCTCGAGCTGCAACTCCATGCGCTTCTTGCGCAGGTACGTGGTCCAATCCATGATCGGCTGCCCAGCTCGACGGTGTGCTCGCTCCCAATCCTGATGCACCTGATCGAGGCGCTCGTGATCCATCTTCTCGAAGGCGTCGTCGTAGATAGCAAAGACGGTCTCGAGCGTCTCCTCGCGTCGGAGGTCCGACGCGTCAAGCACCTCGATGAGCTCTTTGGCTCGACCTGTCACTTGACTGTAGATGATCAGGCCCAGCTCCACGTCTGAGAGCTGATTGAGGTTGCGGATGACTTCAACCTCCTTGCGCCACTCTCGGTACTTCTTAGCACTCGTACCGACTCCACCATCGAACTCTAGGAGCCTCACCTGCGACAGCAGTAGACGTGTACGTCTGGGACCGCCGTCGCCACGATCCCGATGCAAGGCCAAGAGCTCCCGCTGGGTCTCGGCCATCACGCGCAGGACTGCACGCAGGTCCGGGGGACCTGTGCCTGCGGAGGACGCAGCCTCCACGTCTGAGCCGTCGTGGCTGGTGGCCATGGCGGCCCACGCGGGTGGTCACAACCACCGAAGCAGAGCACGCAGTGCGTCCGCTGGAGCTTACTAGCTCCGCTACCAATGTCAGTGCAGTTGTTTTCAGCAAAGACCGCGCGGCAGTCCAACTGCGGGTGCGTCCCAGGGCCCTAGGACTAGGGCCAAAACAGCGGCGGGCAGCGTGCATGCCACAAAACAAGACAAGCGTGTACAACATACACACATGGTGGCACGGGCGGCAGAGGGGCAGGGGAGTGCACTCTTCACAAAGCGGTCCAGCTGCGCCGCAAAACCTGCGAGTGGCAGGACGTAGATGCGGTACGCTGCCACCGTCGCGAGTAAGCCCCCGCCGATCCTGTTCCACGTCCACGCGCGCTCCTGCATCTTCTTGAACACCTCGTCCCAAAGGCGCACCCCCTGGGTGGGGCCCAGCCAATAGCGCAGGTACTTCGTGGCTTGAGACGGTGAAGGCGCCCCACCAGGCCGCCGCTGCAGCGACCTCAGCACGTACCTGCTCGCGCGTGTGCAGGGAGAGCGGCACAATGATGAATTTGCCACTGTGTAGACGAAGACTAGAGACGAAGCTGCATTCGTAGAAGACCGGCTCTAAAAGCTCACAATACGCAAGGCCAATGTGAAAGACGAGGGCAAAACCGTCCGCGTGCGCGCGCAGAACCATGTCTGGGCAGAGGCGGCGGATCCGTCGTAACACCACGTCCGAGGTGATGGCGAACCGCGGGGGAGATGGAGGGCAACCCTGTCGAACCCCAGCAATGATACCAAAGCCAGCGCCTGTAAACCTACAGAGGGAAAGCTGACAAAACTGCTGGTGTAGAGGGTGGCCACGAAGCGCCGGAACCATAGGGGCCATCCCCGCTCCTCCAGGACTCGCTGGAGGAAGGTCTGGTCAAGGCTCGGGAACGCCGCCTCGAAGTCCAGGAAGACCCCCGAGGGGGAAGTCCTCGAGGCACGCGTCTGCCATCATCTCCTCCTCGATGTCGGCGTTGGCCAGCATGGAGCGGCCGCTCAGAAAGCCGCGCTGTTCCGGAGAAACTCCAGCCTCGATCAGCGGCTCGACGTGCAGGCGTACTGCGCTGCAGGGGGAGCGGTTGTCGGTATTGGTAAGACTAAATGGCCGCATGTTGCCTGCTCGGTAGGCCTCGGTGCCATCTGCGCGCGTCGAAATGGACTTCTTCGGGAAACATACCATGACACTCACATTGAAGTCGCGCCACGCCTCCTAGACTGTCCATAATTGCGCCCTCCATCGTGATCGGAACCGTCCATGCGCTCGTCCATAGTTGCGCCCTCCTTGTCCATGTCCTTGTCCTTGTCCTACGCGTCGGCCTCTTCATCCTGCACCGCCCTGGCGTACTCGGCGGTCCGAGCGTGACAGAAACCATGTGAATCACTCAGGCGCATCGTCCTGAGCGTTCTTACTATCCAGCTGCCCTGCGTTTCCTCTCATGGTTATCCATTCCCTCGTCCATTTCCTCACTCCTGTCCTTTGTCCTGTGTTCCAATCCCTGCGCATTGATCTCGCGCAGGTTGTCATTGCCAATGCCGCCGCTGGTTTCGCGACCTGTATCGAGCTCTGGCTTAATGTACATACACTCTCCTTTACCCACGGCGCCGAAATGCCGCGCCATCCTCTCGTCGATGTGGTACGATCTGATACACCATGTTGCTTCCGCTCGGAGTGACCACGATCTCTGATTCAATGATGTGATGAAGGTGGTTCGGTGGCACTGTGCGCGGCAGCAGCTTTTCAATCGTGCTAACCGGCGCCTGGAATTCGGTGAGGGCTGGAAGAAAACGTAAGAGCTCCAAGCGGCGTGGGCGCGTCTGCACGTCGACGATCTCAAGCCTCTCGCCACCTACCCAACTCTGCGCCTCAAGTCCATGAATTACGCTTGTAAGAGCTTACGTAGTGCGAAAGCCATCATTGCAACAATCAGTCCGTCGCTTGAAATCGAGAGGGTACATGTTCGGAATTGTCATGCAGTACAGTCGCTGTTGCCTTGCAGGCCACACACTTGTCATGGACTGCTCCGACCTGCAAAAATGACCAACGAATGGCTGCACTAGCTATCGCTATGCTGGCCTTGCTTGACCTTGAGCCAAAGGATCAGAGAGAGGAGAGGAGGAGAGGAAGGGAGAAGGTGGAGGGAGAAGGGGGAGGGAAGGGAGGAAGGGATGGCCGTTCTCTCTCCCTCTCTCTGTCCCTGTCTCTCTCGCTCTCTCTTCCGCCGGCAGTCGCCGTCGCGGGGGAGCCTTGAAATCGTGCGAGAAGCGGCAGAACTCGCCCCGGTTGCACTCTCCGCGGGTATAATCCTCCCCCCGGGGGGCAGTGGCTCGCCCCGAGTCCAGCCCAAATGGCAATCTGCACGCCTTCTGCATACCTTCCTTCGTCCTCCGCCCCCACAAGCATCCCCCAAGCCCACCCTGCCCCTCTCCTTCTCTCGCCTCGTTTCCCCACCGCTGGCCTTCTTTCGCACCGCCCCCCTACCTCCTCTCCCTCCCCTGCCTCCCCTTCCCACCCACCCCTTCCCCGCTCCCCTTCCCCCCCCCACAACTCCCGCCTTTCCGCACTGATAAGGGCGATTCGAAGGGCCAGGCCAGAGGGCGACCACAACGCGCCACAACCAGCGCGGCTCGTTGTGGCCAAGGGACTCCTCCGCCTCCTCCTCCGCCTGCTCCTCCGCCTGCTGCTCCTCCTTGTCCTTCTCCTCCTCACCCTCCAACTCCTCTCGCCCTCCTCCTCCTCCTCCTCGCCCTCCTCCTCCTCCTCCTCCTCCTCCTCCTCCTCCTCCTCCTCCTCCTCCTCCTCCTCCACTCACTCACTCGCTCGCTCGCTCGCTCGCTCACTCACTCACTCATTCACTCACTCCCCCTCCTCCTCCTTCTCCTGCCTCCTGCTCCTGCTCCTGCTCATCCTTTTCCTCCTCTTCCTCCTCGTCCTCCTCCTCCTCCTTCTGCTCCTCCAGCTTCTGCACCTTCCCCCTGCTCCTGCTCCTGCTCCTGCTCCTCCTCCTGCTCCTCCTCCCGCTCCTCCTCCTCCTCCCCCTCCTGCTCCTCCATTCATATGCCTTATAAATAGTTTCTCCCTGTCGCACCCCGAGGTCAGTTTTCAGGGCGGGCCGGGCGTTTCGCCTGAGACTTCCTCACCGTCTATGACTCTGAAGCTAACAAATTGGCAACAACTTCACAGGTGGAGGGCGGGCAGTTTTCAAAATGTAGCTCTCGCCACAGCGCGGCGCACATTCGTGTTAAACATCTGCAAGGGTTTCACGGATGGAGGGCGGGTCGTTTTCAAAATGTGGCTCTCGCCGTAACGCGGCGCACAACCGTTTGTAAATATTGCAGGAGCTTCACGGATTGAGGGCGGGTCGTTCTCAATATGTGGCTCTCCCTCAGCGCCGCGCACATTCATTTGAAACACTTCTAAGAGCTTCACGGATGGAGGGCGGGTGGTTTTGAAAATGTGGCTCTCGACTTAGCGCGGCGCACATTCGTGTTAAACATTTGCCAGAGAATCACGGATTGAGTGCGGGTCGTTTTCAAAATGTGGTTCTCACCTGAGCGCTGCGCAAATTCGTTTACAAGAGTTGCAAGAGTTTCACGAGTTCCCGTCATCAACGTACCAGACATGACGTTTCGATGAAACGATTCAGGATTACGCGGGCGCAACAATTACGTTAATTCGCTGTGCTGAAGTCCCAACAATGGCGTTCTGGCACGATTCAGGATCGTCAACACGCAACCGTCAGGCGGATCCGTGGCGTTGGAATCCCGAGAACAATGTTTTGGCATGCTTGAAGATCTTCAGACGGTTGTCTTCCGACGAGGCAATTCCATCAATGGAAATGAACCGTTATGGTGGCCTCTGAAGAGGGAGCTTGGAGGGAGGCTTTATTACAACGCCGTTGATGATTCGTGGGTATTCACTGGTCCTCCTCCTCCTCCTCCCCTCCTCCTCCTCCTCCTCCTCCTCCTCCTCCTCCTCACTCCTGTTGCTCCTCCTCCTCCTGCTCGCTCCTGCTCCTGCTCCTGCTCCTGCTCCTGCAACTGCTACTGCTCCCCCCCTCCTCCTCCTCCTCCCCTCCTCCTCCTCCTCCTCCTCCTCCTCCTCCTCCTCCTCCTCCTCCTCCTCCTCCTCCTCCTGCTGCTGCTGCTGCTGCTGCTGCTGCTGCTGCTGCTTGCCTGCCACTGCGCACAGATTGTTTGCTTCCTAGCGTCTTCTGTGTACCCCGACGCCGTTCACTCAAGAGATCTTCACCCACTAATGTTCACCGCAGAGGCGTGAACACATCCACGGTTTGAGCGCCAGCCTCCTCCTCCTCCTCCATGTTTCTCCTCCTCCTCCTCGTCATCCTCCTCCTCCTCTTCCTTCTCATCATCATCATCATCATCATCAGCATCAGCATCATCATCATCATCATCATCATCATCATCATCATCATCATCATCATCATCATCATCATCATCATCAGCAGCAGCAGCAGCAGCATCAGCATCAGCATCAGCATCATCATCATCAGCATCATCATCAGCATCATCACCATCATCATCATCATCATCATCATCATCATCATCATCATCCTCGTCGTCCTCGTCGTCTCATCATCATCATCATCATCATCATCATCATCATCATCATCATCATCATCATCATCATCATCATCAACAGCAGCATCAGCATCATCATCATCATCATCATCATCAGCATCATCATCATCATCATCATCATCAGCATCATCATCATCATCAGCATCAGCATCAGCATCAGCATCATCATCATCATCATCATCATCATCATCCTAACCGCTCGCAGGCACCTCCATACCTGCATTCACTATCGCTGCCTACTTAGACTCCTTGCCTGTCAACGACGCCGATGTCCAACAGGTCAAGAGCCATGAGACGCTCCGGGACGTGCTCGTGCTGTGTCCTCCTTGGACGCGTGCGTCTGACCCAACGTACAGTATAACCATCATAGTAGTTGATGGTTTCCCGAGCGGTGTAGCCAGAAAGCGCACGCAACGGAGCCTACACTATAAGATTTCTCGGCGCGCGCGTCGCCCCTGGGATGGGGGGCGACCCACACATAATATTAGCATGTTGGGGTGACGCCGAAACCATGCGGGTGATGTCTGAAACGAGCTCGCGGACACGCCGGCCATGCACCCACTCCAAGAGCGATCAGATATGAAAGTACCCTGTGATGACCGGCATTCCGACATCGACCACGCTAGCTTCAGATAAAGAAGCGAGCCGCAGGTCACGAAGGCGAACTAAATCAACACCCTGCGCCCTGCGCGACCCCGCCGCAGAAGTCCACTGATTGGCTAGAGGGATCCGCAGCATGCAGCGGACAAGGGTGGCCAGGGCATGAAGGTGCTGCTCAACCTGGCCACGTTCAACGTTGGCGCAAGTCGACGATCAACAACCCTCACTCAGAAGACTTTCGAGAACAGTTCCCCCGAGCCATTTCAACTGGACCAACTTAATGCGTTTTACAAGCTGGTTACCCGGGGCCCACCCCAAAACAAGTCACCCCCTTCCGCCCCTCCACCCCCCCGCCCACCCACACACACACACACACAGAAAGTAAGGCAATGTGAAAAATGAAGGCGACGACGAGCAGGATACGTGTGCGCATGCCTTCTCCTCTGCGGCCTCCTGGCAGGGGGTCCTTGCAGAACTCCCTCCCGCCGCGGCTGCGGCTGCGTGGCCTTCCCTTCGGCGCGGCACGCTCTGCCTCGCTACAAGAAGCGCCTGCGCCCGCTCCGTCGCCGACACTGACCCACCCAATCCACCGCCGGTCGTCCTGCGGCTTGGCTTGGCACAGAAGGACCTCTTTCTCCGATTTGAGGGGGGAACTAATCGTCGCTGTCGCTCGCGGATGCAAACCCACCTTGCAAGACCCCTCTCGGCAATACCAAGCCTTGCATTGGCCCTCGCTCGCCGCAGCGAAGCCAACTGCCACTCGGATCAGCAGTCTTAGCACGTTCTCTCTGGGGCGAAGACCCGCTCGTCGCCAACGACGACTCGAACTCATACTAGAGCATGCTCTGGACGGAGCTGCATGGAGAAGGCAAGCACGGGCGGGGGCAAGACAAAGCAATACCTAAACGCGCGAACCCCTCACGAAATCGGGGGATGATGATGACATCTACCCGCGCGTTAGTACAAATGGTGCTATATGTGGACTGAATGCCTGCTCCAGGCATCACGTTAACACATCAAAACACCATAATGGTCATCACTGGTGAGAGAACTGGACAGTCAAATATATCGGAGTCGCCATCACGCTGGCAATCGGTGCCTTGTTGTTGACTATTTTGCATGTGCCTCCACAGCAGATGTTCCCAAACTGGCTCTCGTAATTAGTGTCATGTCTCCGCCTCCTCACGTCACACCGCCTCCCCACTGCCCCTCCTCCCTCCCCCCTAATAGCCGGACGCACCCATAGTCAGACGCACCTGCCTCACGCACACGCAGACCAGACAGGAGACAGACAGAACTAGGAAGCAACTCCTGGGAGACTTTCGTCTGCACGAGAAAAGGCTATTCAGCCCGATTAATCCCTGCGTCGGCCAAGCGTGTCCTCCACTGGGTTGACCCGATTAGCCCGACTAGCTACTCACAAAGGTCCGGCGTGAGACCCGAATAGCCCGAACAAAGAAAAAAAGAAAAAAAAAGGAAAATTAAAGAAAAAACACTAATAAAAGAATAAACCGAACAGCGAAAAAAAGAAAAAACGAAACACCAAAAAATAAACCCACCAAACACGACCAACCAACCACACACACACACCCACCCCCCCGCACACCCGCCAACCATATTCACCAAACCCACACTACCCCCCCAAACCCAATATACCCATACGCTCCTGCCCCCCCCCGAACCCCCCGTCCCACCCCAGACCCACATCCCCCCCCCCCCCGCTCCACCCTCCCTCCGGCCCCCCCCCCCCCCCACCGCTTCCCCCCCCCGCCAAAAACCCGCTAAAACCCCCCCCTCATATACCCCCACCGCCCCACCCGCACCCACCCCCACTGCCCAAGCCCAACCCTCCCCCACCCGCCCTACCCCTCCCCACCCCCCCCTTTCAGATTCCTTCGATCTTTCCCCTCCAAGCCCTCCCAGCCCGTCTCCGACCGAATAGCGCCGGAGGCGCGCGCCACAGCGCGCCTCCAGCCCCCCATCCAGCACGACGCGCGAACGCAAGCCCGCGTCCGCCAGCGCCCATGCCAAAATCCTTAGGAAACCCCAGCGTAAAAACTTAATGTATTGCCTGAGGTCGAATAGCATTTTCGTATGGTTCTGCCTAAATCGGACATGCCTGAATCGACCAGAGCGGAGTACCGGTATCTCCTTCGGGAGTGTCTCCTGCGGCCTCCTGGAGCCTCCTGGGGCCTCTTGAAGGCTCCTGAGGGCTCCTAAAGGCTTCCTGGAGCCTCCTGGCGCTCTGGGAGCCCCTCTGGAGCCGCCTGTGGCCTCTTGGACATATAAGCCCCGTAACCTCTATAATCGCTATCACCTCTATCAACCCTATGATCTCTATAATCCTACAAGTCCGATAGCCCCTGTGACCACAAAAAGCCCGATAGCCCTATAGACCGCGGAACCCCTATGACCCGTATGATCCCCAGAACCCCTATAACGTTTCTGACCCCTGACGACGACGACGACGACGACGACGACGACGACGACGACGACGACGACGACGACGACGACGGCACCCCTGACCCCATATAACCCCGGTAAAATGACCTGGATAACCTTATAACCACTGTGCGCCCTATAGTTCCTATGACCCCTACGACCCCATATAATCCTTATGGCCACTTTGACCCGTAAAGCACCAAGAACACACACACACACAAACCGTAGAACCTCGATGGCGCCTTGAACCGTTACATCCCCTATGACCCCTCAAACTCCAATGGCCCCTATGAACCCTGCAACCTCTATTATCACTATCACCTCTATCACTATCACCTATAACTCCTATGAATCCTATAACCCCTGAACACTATAACCCGTATAACCCTGTAGCCCTCATCACCACTATGACCCCTATGGTTCCCATGGCCCCTAAAACGCATATCACGCCTTCAACCCTTCTAACGCCTATCATTCCTATGAGCCCTGAAACCTCTATGGCCCTTATTACCGTCATAACACCTGTGAACCGAATAGCCCCAATAGCCGGAATGGGCACGAGTAGCCCGATTAGCCAGAATAGCCCGAATGGGCTCGACGCGCGACACATTCTGTTGGAGCCGAGTAGCCCGAATAGCCCGACTGGGCCCAGCGCACGAGGGATTCCGATTGACCCGAATAGCCCGAATAGCCCGAATGGGCCCGAGTAGCCCGAATAGCCAGAATAGCCCGGATGGAATCCGAATAGCCCGAGTAGCCCGAATGGGCCTGGCGCACAAAACATTCCGATTGAGCCGAGTAGCCCGAGAGGCCCGAGCAGCCCGACTGGGCCCAGCGCACGAGGCATTCCGATTGACCCGAATAGCCCGAACAGCACGAATGAGCACGAGTAGCCCGCATAGCCCGAATACGAATAGCCCGAATAGCCCGAATGGGCCCGGCCCCGCACGAGACATTCCGATTGGACCGAATAGACCGAATAGCCCAAATGGGCCCGAATAGCCCGAATAGCCAGAATAACCCGAATAGTCCGAGTAGGA
The DNA here is from genome assembly GCA_963575745.1 of Prorocentrum cordatum. NCBI lineage: Eukaryota > Dinophyceae > Prorocentrales > Prorocentraceae > Prorocentrum > Prorocentrum cordatum. The sequence goes on from CAUYUJ010016793.1 coordinate 470,663, forward strand.
ATAGCCCGAGTCCCGAATAAGCCCGGCGCACAAAACATACCGTGTGAGCCGAATAGCCTGAGTAGCCCGAGTAGCCCGAATGGGCCAAGCGCACGAGACATTCTTATCCGAATAACCCGAATAGCCCGAATGGGCCCGAGTAGCCCGAATAGCCTGGCCCGGGGCCCGAATAACCCAAATAGCCCGAATAGCCCGAATAGCCCGAATCCCACCAGCGTTCTGGGCGTAGGTGATCTAAAGCGGTTTCTCTTCAAACCCCTCCCTCTTCCACTTGGGATAAAAAAATTATCTAAACTAAGATACAATCAGAAAATAAAAGCGAAACCGACTAAAAAGCCAGATAAAAACTAATACGAGAAAAAGGGGTGTATCCACTGTTCCCTATGAATTTACACCCCCTCCCCCACGCTCCGCAGCCAACCAGGAACAGTGAAACCCCAGATCACACACACACTACCATCGGTTGTCAAAAACATAACGAAAAAAACACACGCCTGCCCTTCAAAAAATCGGCGCATGCGCCGCATGCGCAACCAACCGATGCGCCCCCCCCCCCCAAACCATCCCAGGTTTAAATAAATAAAAAATACTAGAACCACGCGCGCGCTACGCGCGCGCTAAGGTTCTAGTCGCAGATGAGCCACGGGTGCCGTTGTAAACCCCGCTGTGGCCACAACGACGAGTTCCAGCGTTCTCGGGTCCATGTCATAGACGCAAAAAAAACGCGTAGTCTGAACGCGGGGCGCCACGTTCCCGCGCACCTCACAATCTCGCTGCCGCCTTCGTTTGGTTTATCGAACTGCGTTTGTTTCTCCACTTTCATTTCCACTCTGCCCCGTCGCAACATTCAATGATTTCGCACATCTGCTCAATCTCCCCATGCCCGATCACGCAGACATCTGAAGGTTCCTGATGTTGGGGTTGGCTCGGGGCCTCGTTGCGCGCGCGTGGGAGCGCGTTGTTATTTTCCTCTTCCTTGTGCTCCAAGCTTCTCGTTCACAGCGGTCGTTCAGCTGTCGGATATTTGCAGAGGGCGCGCGCAGATGCCCTCGTCATCTGCGCCCTTCTCTGCAATCAGTTGCTGTCGAGTCCGTCCACGGGAGTGGGGAAACTTCTTTGTGCTGGACGCCAAACCTCATGCCGGCGATAATCGCACCCGTGGGAACAGAAGGCTCGGGGTCACGGGGGATGCTCAATGATTTGCCTGGCAAGTCCCATGTATGGGGTTGCGTGGAGCTCTGACGGGGCCTCTGGCGGTACCTTCTTCGCGCTCTGGCGAGGCCTTTCAGGAGGTGGGGGAGGGCACGAAACCTAAACTATTGTATGGTATAGCCACACCCCGCTCGCTCGGGCGGGTCCGCCTTGCAAGGGTGGGAGGAGCAAAAGCCGCGTGAAAGAGTATGGTGTAGGGATGTCCTGCTCTCTCTAACGGGGGTTCCCTGGCGCTCTGGCGGGGCTTGCCCAGGAGGGGAGGGAAGAGCACGAAACCTGAGGAAAACTATGGTATAACCACATCCCGTGCGCTCTAACGGAACTACTTCGGGTGCGGTGGGAAGAGCAAAACGTAACAGGGACTGTATATGCTATAGCAACACCCCTCTCGCTCTGCCGGGGCCGCCCTTGAGGGTATAGCGATGCCCCGCTCGCTCAGGCGGGGCCTGTCTGGCGCTCTGGCGGGGCCGTCCCAGGAGAGGAGGGAGAAGCACGAAAACTGAGGGGTGAGGGGAAGAAGAGGAGAGAGGAGGTAATGGAGGAGGGGGTGGGAGGGAAGGAGGGACAGAAAGGGGAGGCCCGGGCCATCTGGGCCGTCTTCGAGCGCCCTGGGGCCTCCCGCTCCCGCTCTGTGGTCCATTTTGGGCCTATCCTGGGGCCTCTTGGGCCGTCTGGGGCTCCTCGTGTGCAATTTGCAGGTTCTCTGGAGCCGTCTTGGCGCTCTTTTGGGGCGTCTTCGGCGGTCTTGAGGCGGTCTTGAGGGCGTCTTCGACCTTCTTCGAACATTGGAAGCTCGAGGACGCGAGAAAGCGAAAATCATCGAACAAACCAATGCACATCAATGATTTGGGCCTCTTCGGGCTCTCTCGGGACGTCTCTCGGAGCTCTCTTGGGCCCTCTTGGAGGCCTCTTGGACACATGTTCAAACGCTCTCGTGCAGTCTTGGGCTCTCTTGGAGCGCTCTTGGGTCATCTTGGCGCCCTCTTGAACGTCTCTCGGCCCCCTTTGATGTTTTTTGGCGCCCTTCGCTGGGCCCGAAACGGCCGGAAAACACATCAGTGCACTTTGGGGGCCCCGGGACCCTAGAACCACGCATGCTCTTCGCGCGCGCTTAACTGGTCGACCGGCGATCTGTCGCCAAGCTATGGGTCAGGAAGAATACAGCGCTACAGCGCCATTGTGCATTATGCTATGAGCGTGGCTGCGGAGCACTTATTTTTCCCCTGCGGCTAGGAGCGACCCTCGCGGCACTCTGCACCACAAAGCATTGCTCCTCCGAGCCCGCGGGGCGCGCGCCGACAACGCGCACCCCGACCGTCGGCTCGAGGAGCAGCAGGAGGAGGCAAACTGGGCATCGTTTAACCGATCCCTATCCCCACTGGCGTGGCGTGGGCCCTGCTGGCCGATTTACCCCTTAGATGCAAATGCAGGTCAACATCATATGTTTCCTTCTGCCCCTTCCTTATTCCTCCTCCTCCGCTCTCATCGACCGGTCGACCGGTGATCTGTCGCCAAGCTATGGGCCAGGAAAAATGCAGCGCTACAGCGCCATGTTGCACTATGCTATGAGCGTGGCTGCGGAGCACTTGGGGCAATCAATGAAACTCGTGTCAAGGAACCCGCACGTGCAAATATGCAGAAAAAACGCCATATTCTCCCCTGCGGCTAGGATCGACACTCGCGGCACTCTGCACCACAAAGCATTGCTCCTCCGAGCCCGCGGGGCGCGCGCCGACAACGCGCCCCCCGACCGTCGGCTCGAGGAGCAGCAGGAGGAGGCAAACTGGGCATCGTTTAACCGATCCCTATCCCCACTGGCGTGGCCTGGGACCTGCTGGTCGATTTACCCCTTAGATGCAAATGCTGGTCAACATCATATGTTTCCTTCTGCCCCTTCCTTATTCCTCCTCCTCCGCTCTCATCGACCGGTCGACCGGTGATCTGTCGCCAAGCTATGGGCCAGGAAAAATGCAGCGCTACAGCGCCATGTTGCACTATGCTATGGAACGCCATGATATGCCATGCTACGCTATAAAGCGCAATGCCACTATGCAGTATGCAATGCAATAACCTGATATACCGTACAGTGCGCATTGCATGCCATGCCATGCTGTGCTGTGAAATGCTATGGTAATATGTTGGATGATACGCTGAGCCATATCATGCGATGTTTCCTATGAGGAACGATGCTACCGCGTTACACGGTATGCACAGACACGGCATACCGTGCTATTCAATGCAATGCAATGAACTGCTAGGCTAAAATAAACAGGACGACAGTAAGAGCAACAACGGGGGTGTGATATTTGTATGGTCACGGTTTACTCTTGCGCAGAGCAGTACGGTGCTGTTCGAGTAATGTATGCGCATTGGAATGCCGTAGTACGCCACGGTGCGTCATGAGATGCCATGCCATGCTGGGCAATGTTACGTCGTGACTTGCAGTGTGAGGCTCAGCTAAACACTGCTATGGAATGCAATACGATGGTATGCATTGACACGGTTAGCTATGTCGTGCTGTGCCGTGCCATGCCATGTCATGCAACGCTGCGATGCCACGATAGGCTAGGCGGTCCTTTGCAATGCACCGGTATGTTTTGGAGGCCGTTTGGGGTGCTCTTGGGGCCTCTGTTGCGGCCTCTTTGGGGCCTCTGGGGCCTCGTGGGGCACCTAGGGGGCCTCTGGGGGGCGTCTTGGGCTCTGTTGGGGGCCTCTTGGGGCCTCCTGGAGACCTCTTGGGGCGCGGAAGGCTCGAATTGTCGGTTCGTGTTCCCCCTCTTGAGCCCTTCTTGGGGCCGTCTTGGGGCCCTCTTGGGCGATCTTGAGCGCCTCGTGGGCCGTCTTGGGGGGCGCGCTTGGGCCGTCTTGGGGCTCTCTTGCGCCGTCGTGGCGCCCTTTTTGGGTGTCTCTTGGGCCGCGTTGAGCTGATTTCTGGGCCCTCGTGGGCTGTCTTGGACAGTCGGAAACACGAAACAGCGAGAACACGAAAAACCTTCAAAAACCATCGAAAATAACACTTTGTTCGCCTCCTGAGTGCCTCGTGGGAGTCCTTTTGAGAGCATCTTGGCCGTCTTGAAGCACTCTCGGGCTGTCTTTCAGCCATGTTGGACCAATTCTGAAACGCTCTTGTGCGGTCTTGGGCTCTCTTAAAGCGTTCTTGGGCCATCTTGGCGCCCTCTTGCCCCCCTTTGACGTTGTTTGGCGCCCCCCGCCGAGCCCGAAACGGCCAGAAGATAGATCAGTGCACTTTGGGGTGCCTGGGACCCCCTATCCATTATATAAGAGAGAGAGAGAGAGAGAGAGAGAGAGAGAGTATACATATATATATAGAAAGAGAGAGAGAGAGAGAGAGAGAGAAAAAAACATATGATAATAATAATAAACAAAAACATCGCGCGCGCTTCGCGCGCGCTCAAGATCTAGCTAGGCTTGATCGGCCAAATCATGTAATCTCATTTTGGTCGCTTCCTGCGTCCAGGGACTCCCTTGGAGGCCCTGCGCAAGCCTCGGAATCGTATAGAAGGGAAATGCGGAAACGCAGAAATCAATAATTCATTTCCTTTCGGTATTCAACGATCTGGGGCCCTCAAATGCTTCCTGGGTTTTTTGGGGGAGGTGACGGGGTCTGAATTGTGGTGTGTTGTGCGAGAGTAGACCGGGGGCCAAACTTGAAAAACAAGAAAAAGGAATTGTGGGATGTCCATTTTTTCCAGGTCCTCGGCGTCGTTCGGCGCTGTGTTTTGTTTGTGCCTCGTGGGTTTTGTTAGCCCGGCTCCTCAGGGGTGTTGGTTCTTCCGGACCCCCTGGGGGTTCTGGAGGCCTCCTGTAGGCCTGGAGAGCCGTGTCTCGGGCTGCGCGGGAGCGTGTTGGGCCGTTCTTTACGCTCTGGGGACTCCTCAGGTCGTCTTGGGCTGTCTTTGGGCGTCTTGGGGGTCCCCCGGGAAGCCGGGAGGCGCGGTACTGGCCAAATGTCAGGGGATGTGCGGGATCTCCGAGTCAGAGTCCCACTATATATATATATATATATATATATATATATATAGATATAATAATATATATATATATATATATATATATATATATATTGGAGAAAAAACAAAACAAAAAGAGAGAGAGAGAGAACAAAAACAAACAAAAACACAAAAAACTGGAATTCTGGGCATTCCCTTTTTTCCAAACCCTCCTTGTGTTGGGTACTCGTTTTGAATAGAGCACTGTGGTATCCACCTCCCGCCCTCTCCTCCTTCTTCTCTCCTGTGTTCGCGGTGCCCTGCTGGGCTGCGATATGCGCAACTGTCGCCACGTTCGTGGGCTCCTGGGAGGCCCAGCGGAGGTACGTCCTACGCGGACCACTTTGAGGCCTCCCTGTCCCCTGCGGGGCTGCGATCTGCGCAACTGTCGCCACTTCGTGGGTTCCTGGGAGGCCCAGCAGAGGTACGTCCTACGCGGACCACTTTGAGGCCTCCCTGCCCCCTGCGGGGCTGCGATCTGGCAACTGTCGCCACTTTCGTAAGTTCCTGGGAGGCCCAGCAGAGGTACGTCCTACGCGGACCACTTTGAGGCCTCCCTGTCCCCTGCGGGCGCACTTGTCGCACCTGTCGCACCTGGCGCCCCCTGGCGCAGTGGACGCCCAAAAGGCAAACACGCCCAAAATATCAGTTTCCCCGAAGGAAATCTACGATTTTTGCTTATTGGGATCCCCGATCCTCATCGTTCGCACGCCATGTTCCGGAGGAGCGTTCCTGGAGCACGGGGCGCCAGAGGCCCCCCCGCTCTCCCCCCCTCCCTGACTAACCTGCCGAGGAACTCTTGGGTTGCGCAAGGCCGGTCTCGCGGGCTCCCTGGGGCTTCCCGGGCCCGCCCAGGGCTGTTTGGGAACGGACCTGGAGGCGCGCTGGGCCCCATTGGAGCGTCGGAAAGCCGAACAGACAAGAAGGCCAAGATCCTCCAATTCCTGAGTCAAACGAACGATTTTGGCCTGTTGGGACCCTCGTGGGGGGTGCTCCTGGAAGCGTCCTGAGCCATGTTTGAAGCCTCTTGGGAGCTATCTGAAGCCCCCTGGGGCTCTCTTGAAGCGGAAGCCCTGGGTTTTCCGAGCGCGGTCCGTCTCTTGGACACCTTTCGGGCCTGTTTGGGGCCCTCGTGGGCGGCCCTGGGCGCTTCTTGGGCCAGCCTTGGGCCCTCTGGGACCGCCTCGGGGCGGCCTTGGGAGCTGTTTGGGAGCGGTCTCGGAGGTCTCCTGGGCCGCCTAGGAGCGTCGGACAGCCGCCGAGATCAGAAGGCCAACCCTCCAAGAGTATTGAAAAAATCAATGTTTGGCCTGCTGGGGCCCTCGTGGGAGTGCTTTTGGAAGCGTTTGGAGCCATGTTGGAGGACTCTTGGGGGCCGCCCGGGGCCTCCCGGGTCACGCAGGGAAGGGGGCAGGGGGAAAAAGGCCAGAGAGAGCTGAAGGATACAAATACTGGAACCCTCTTGTGATTTTGTGGGGGGCCTCGTCCGGCCGCTCGCTGGGAGTTTGACGTAGCTTCTCGGGAGCCTCTGAACCTGTCGGGGGCCTCCTGGAAGCAGGTTCGAAGCATTTTGGGGGCCGATTTGGGGCTTCTCGGGGCCTCCTTTGGGCCTCTTGGGGGTCTCCTGGGGCATCTTGAGGGGCCTCCTTGGGGCCTCCTGGCGGCCTCTTGGGGCGGAAGGCTCGAGCTTGCGGTTCGTGGTCCCCCTCTGGGCCCCTCTTGGGTCCGTCTTGGGGCCCTCTTGGGCCATCTTGGGCGCCTCTTGGGCCGTCTTGGGGCCCTCTTGGGCTGTCCTGGGGCCCTCTTGGAAGCTTTTTTTTTTCAAGGGTTGCGGCACCTTTGGAGCTTGACGGTACTCAAGGCCGCGCTGAGTAGACGCTCAGGAGCGGCTAGGCAAGGGATAACAACTTATCAGGCCCCTGTCGGTGTTCTGAACATTACCGACGCCGACGCCATATATACAGAATGTTGTAAACACTTTCAAACGATTAAGAGCATGTCGGATACGATTCATTGCACTGCGCTAGCAACTGCACTACACTGCACTAATCATTGCACTGCGCTAGCAACTAGACGGCGTCGATTCGTGCACTACGGTAACCCCTGCACTAGGAGGGCGGAGGGCGCGGCCGCCGCGCCCTCTGCCCTCCGCCTCCTCCTTCCCCTCACTGTATCACGCGACGTTCCCGTACACCGGCTGGCCGATGAGCGGCTGCGGCTGGCCGACGAAGGGCTGGCCTTCCAGGGGCGCGCTCGCCGCGGTAGTCAGGCTGCAGCAGCACTCGACCTTGACGCTGGTGGCGGCGTCGATCTCACGCGCTTCCTGCGCGACGACACACTGAGTACAGAACGCGTACATGAGGAAGTCCACGGCGACGCCGGGTCCCCCCTCCTCGCTCCCGCCGAGCTTTACCCGCAGCTTGCGGCGGTACCTCTGGAAGACGGCACCAGTGATGATCGCCAAGATCATATTCGTGAGGCTGGAGGTAAGGCGGGTCGCGTGCTCTGGGTCGCCACCACTCGCCGCGATGCTCGCGCCCACAAAACTCGCGACGAAACTGCTCACGATGTCGGCGACGATGACTGCGAGGACGAAGATGCCGATCACGGTCCAGTACTGCTCGATGCCAGCCGCCTGGAAGGTGTCCCCGGCGCGGCAGCATGTGCAGAAGAACGCGTGCATGCAGGTGTGGCAGTCGTCGAAGCAAGCGAAAGGGCCGTTCTCGAAGTCGCCCGAGGGGAGCTGCCGCGCCGCCTGGTCCAAGTGCGGCCTCTTGTCGGTTACGTCCTGCTTGTACTTGCAGGCGAAGACGAGCTGCCCCACGCAGGCGCCGATCGAGATCGCAGTTAAAGTCATCATGGCTATCAGCAGCAGGCCTGCCTCCGCCTCGTGGTGGCCATCCATGCCGTCGGAGCCAGAGCCCCACTGTCCGTTCATGGCCGCCTCCAATTCCTTCTTGAGCTCCTCCTCTTCGTCTCCGGCGTTGAAAAGATCGCCGCCATGGTCCCATGTCAACCGCCTCGACATCACCGCCTCTGGCGCCCAACCGTGGGGTACCAGCGCCGGCACCAGTCTGGCGCTCGAGCCCAACGGCCACGGCGCCACCAGGTCGAGGCTCAGCAGCGCCAGGGGCAGCATCAGCACCAGCGGGAGCATCGCGCAGCGGACGTGGTCGCACGGGCTGCGTCGACGGCACTGCTCTCGCACGATATTGATGGCGGCTCCCTCTTGAGCCAAAATGGCTACGGACCCTCTTGGAAGCTTCTTGGGCCGTCTTGGGGCGGTTTTGGGCGCCTCTTGGGCCGTCTTGGACGCGGCGGAAGCCCAAGAGGCGAACATGCGAAAAATATACGCCCCCAAGAGGCCCCAAGAAGCCTCCAACATGCGTCCCAAGAGCGCCCCTAGACGCAAAAATTGGCCCATTCCCTTCGTAAAACGTACATTTTCAACAAAGTTGTCTTTTGGGCTTTCCGACGTGACAGGACGGCCCAAGAGGCGCCCAAGACCGCCCCAAGACGGCCCAAGAAGCTTCCAAGAGGGCCCCAGGACAGCCCAAGAGGGCCCCAAGACGGCCCAAGAGGCGCCCAAGATGGCCCAAGAGGGCCCCAAGACGGGCCCAAGAGGGGGCCCAGAGGGGGACCACGAACCGCAAGCTCGAGCCTTCCGCCCCAAGAGGCCGCCAGGAGGCCCCCAGGAGGCCCCTCAAGAGGCCCCAGGAGACCCCAGACGTCCAAGGACGCCCCCAAGACGCCCCAAGAAGCCTCCAACATGCGTCCCAAGAGGGCCCCTAGACGCAAAAATTGACCCATTCCCTTCGTAAAACGTACATTTTTCACAAAGTCGCCTTTTGGGCTTTCCGACGTTACAGGACGGCCCAAGAGGCGCCCAAGACCGCCCCAAGACGGCCCAAGAAGCTTCCAAGAGGGCCCCAGGACAGCCCAAGAGGGCCCCAAGACGGCCCAAGAGGCGCCCAAGATGGCCCAAGAGGGCCCCAAGACGGGCCCAAGAGGGGGCCCAGAGGGGGACCACGAACCGCAAGCTCGAGCCTTCCGCCCCAAGAGGCCGCCAGGAGGCCCCCAGGAGGCCCCTCAAGAGGCCCCAGGAGACCCCAGACGTCCAAAGACGCCCCCAAGACGCCCCAAGAAGCCTCCAACATGCGTCCCAAGAGGGCCCCTAGACGCAAAAAATTGACCCATTCCTCTTCGTAAAACGTACATGTTTCACAAAGTCGCCTTTTGGGCTTTCCGACGTTACAGGACGGCCCAAGAGGCGCCCAAGACCGCCCAAGACGGCCCAAGAAGCTTCCAAGAGGGCCCCAGGACAGCCCAAGAGGGCCCCAAGACGGCCCAAGAGGCGCCCAAGATGGCCCAAGAGGGCCCCAAACGGGCCCAAGAGGGGGCCCAGAGGGGGACCACGAACCGCAAGCTCGAGCCTTCCGCCCCAAGAGGCCGCCAGGAGGCCCCAAGGAGGCCCCTCAAGAGGCCCCAGGAGACCCCCAAGAGGCCCAAAGGAGGCCCCGAGAAGCCCCAAATCGGCCCCCAAAATGCTTCGAACCTGCTTCCAGGAGGCCCCCGACAGGTTCAGAGGCTCCCGAGAAGCTACGTCAAACTCCCAGCGAGCGGCCGGACGAGGCCCCCCACAAAATCACAAGAGGGTTCCAGTATTTGTATCCTTCAGCGCTCTCTGGCCTTCTTCCCCCTGCCCCCTTCCCTGCGACTTTCGTTGACTCAAGCTCGCCTCCTAGCTAGAACCACGCGCGCGCTTCGCGCGCGCTTAGGTTCTGTCGAGTCACAGACCCAGGAATCGTTGTGAAAAGAAACTGGTGACGCGAAGCGTCGTGGGGGCGTCCTTGGACGTCTGGGGTCTCCTGGGGCCTCTTGAGGGGCCTCCTGGGGGCCTCCTGGCGGCCTCTTGGGGCGGAAGGCTCGAGCTTGCGGTTCGTGGTCCCCCTCTGGGCCCCCTCTTGGGCCCGTCTTGGGGCCCTCTTGGGCCATCTTGGGCGCCTCTTGGGCCGTCTTGGGGCCCTCTTGGGCTGTCCTGGGGCCCTCTTGGAAGCTTCTTGGGCCGTCTTGGGGCGGTCTTGGGCGCCTCTTGGGCCGTCCTGTAACGTCGGAAAGCCCAAAAGGCGACTTTGTTGAAAATGTACGTTTTACGAAGGGAATGGGCCAATTTTTGCGTCTAGGGGCCCTCTTGGGACGCATGTTGGAGGCTTCTTGGGGCCTCTTGGGGGCGTCCTTGGACGTCTGGGGTCTCCTGGGGCCTCTTGAGGGGCCTCCTGGGGGCCTCCTGGCGGCCTCTTGGGGCGGAAGGCTCGAGCTTGCGGTTCGTGGTCCCCCTCTGGGCCCCCTCTTGGGCCCGTCTTGGGGCCCTCTTGGGCCATCTTGGGCGCCTCTTGGGCCGTCTTGGGGCCCTCTTGGGCTGTCCTGGGGCCCTCTTGGAAGCTTCTTGGGCCGTCTTGGGGCGGTCTTGGGCGCCTCTTGGGCCGTCCTGTAACGTCGGAAAGCCCAAAAGAGAACTTTGTTGAAAATGTACGTTTTACGAAGGGAATGGGCCAATTTTTGCGTCTAGGGGCCCTCTTGGGACGCATGTTGGAGGCTTCTTGGGGCCTCTTGGGGGCGTCCTTGGACGTCTGGAGGCCATCTTCAGCATCTCGGAGCCCTCTTGGAGGCCTCTTGGAAGTTTCTTGGGCCGTCTTGGGCGTTCCTGGGGCCGTCTTGTCTGACCGGGGAGGCCTCCGGCAAGCCCCGACGAGCCTCCAGAGCCCCCGGTCCCCACATTTGCGGTCGTGGTCCCGGCCCCGGGCCCCCAGACCAGGTGCGCCTTTATATGTATACACTTTGGGGCAAAGTCTTGAACCATGTTCGTGAGGTCCGCAAGCACTTTGTATGGTTTTTGACGGGGACGGCGGGGGTGCCAGCATATTGCCTGCAGCGCGCAGGGCTACCCTCCCTAACATACAACACTGCAAAATGCATCTCGCGGCTAAACCTGTATCATGCGCGGCCACTCCGCGATAACCGCCAAGTGGTTTCTGACAGGGACGGCAGGGGTGGTGGCGTATGGCCTGCTGTGCGCAGGCCAACCAGACACAATGATGTGCATTGGCTTTCGACAAGGATGGTGGGGGGCAACATGTTTCCCGATGTGTGCTGTCACGTGCGCAGGCGCACCTGACACACCCCGCACGTGCCCCGAACGTGGCGCACCTGGCGCGGCTGGAGTCTGCGGCACACCTGGCGCACGCGGAGCACGTGGCGCGCCCGGCACCCGTGGCGCACCTCGCCCCAGCGTCGCGCAGATGGGCTCGGCTTTGGATCCCAGTAGCTGTCCATCCAAAGACGACCCCTGAACATGCTCAGGCCTGGGTGTTACATATGTGCTGGGAGGGCGGGTGGGAGTGAGCAAGACCGCTTGCTGTCTAGGGGGTGTTTTGACCTGGAGGGGGGGGTTCGCGAGGCGGTGGAGCGTCCAAGATGGCCCAAGATGGCTCTAGGAGGGCCTCAGAGAGCCCAAGATGACCTCCAAGATTACCCAAGATAGCCAAAGATGCCTCCAGATGACTCCCAAGATGCTCCAAGACGGCTCCAAGTGGCCGTGGAACCTCCCCAGGAGCCG